>BKCH01000097.1:600000-815000 GCA_008635985.1 Ficus erecta
TTAAAATAATGTTGCAAATATTTGATTTATAGGTAAATAATATGATTTTCATGCTAATAATCGGATTTACCTCATCCATATTGGATTACCTTGTAAATATAAAACTTGATTAAGAAACTAAAAATATATATAAAAATCCCAATATATAAAAAATTTCCTAGTAAATAACTGGATTTGTTAATTTTTATCTAATTTAGTAAATCTATTCTATTTTATTTAGTAAGTCCATTTATTTATCTGTAAATTAGATTTACTCAATAAAATGAAATATATTTTCTAAATAAATATTAGATTTCTTATTTTCAAATCAAGTAAATATCACTATTTACCAGTAAATAATATATTTACTGCTTTTTACTATAACTTTTTAATATTTTTCAAATCAGGTAAATATCATTATTTACTCCTAAATAAGTTATGCCTATAGTAAATCCATTTTATTTTACATTGTAAATCCATTTATTTACTCATAAAAATTTTAGATTTTATAGGAAATAAGATTTACCTCATAAAATATTCAGACTGTCATATAAATAACATGTTTATTAGAAAAACTAAGATTCTTCAAAAAAACTGCTAAAAAAAGTATTTACTAGATAATACGTGATTTACTTAATAAGTACGCAAAAAATCTACAGATTTTGTTTAGAAGATTTTTCTGTAAATACTATATTTTCAAGTATATAAATTTATTTACCTATAAATAATTTTATTTACTAAGAAAATAATTTATTTACTTTACGTATTTATTTGAAAATAAATTCTTTACGTATCTTTATTTCAAAAATAAATATTTACATATCATTTGTTTTTGTATTTAATTTTTTTTTTTCAATTTGTTATATTCAAACCACATAATTTTGATTAAATTCGTTGATGAGCCCCAATTTATTGAAAATCCTAAATCTACCCCAAATTAAAAAAAAAAAAATTCTAACTTAGAATCCCACTCCCAAATCAGAGTTGCTGTCAAAGACGGGCGTGGCCGGAGATCCGCTTGGTAGGGGGGAATACAGATCTAGATCACGAATCTTTGTTGCAAATCTGAGCGATCTGGATCACGAATTACCGGGCGAGGAAAATTTGTCGCGGTGCTACTGGTTGGGCGAGAAGGCGACGGCTACAACGAGCATTTGATGGAGAAACATCCACTTGTGGTAGTGAGAGAATATTCTTGATTTTCACCGCAATTTCTTGATTCTCACCTTGCGAAAAGATTCGCAATTTCTGCTGTTGGGATTCGGAAATCTCACCGTCGATTGTCGTTGCGACTCGCTGTCGATCATGGTCGCGATGGTGTAGGTCGCAAATCTTGTCAGAGGTGGTGATGGGAAATGACAGTTCTTGGAGTAGGGGAGAAAGAAAGAGAAGACAAAGAGAGAGGGATATGGGTATTTTTGTTTTTTATCTTATCATTTATCTTAATTATCTTATTTAATAATAATAATTTCAAATATGCTATTATTTTAAAGAGAGATGCTATAGTAGAGCCTCTTCCAGAGTAACTACATGTAAAGCTTTTTTTTGAACCGTTAAGATTTAATTAAATGGTTGAAATGTTGTTAGTGTACCATATTTATCATATACTTTACCTCATAATTACCATTCTCACCCCAAGTCTTCTCTGTCCACCGGCGACCTTCTCGCCGCCGGCGACCCACCCCCGGCCCCCCAAACCCCGGGCCCAGCCTTTGGTGCCCCCACCCAGCCCCAGGTCCCCCCTCCCCTTGGCACCTCCACCCCACGGCCCCATCCCCCGACCTCCCCCCACCCCCACCCCTCCGGCGTCCCTTGCCCCCCCCACCCCCCCCCCCCACCGCGAGAGAGAGAGAGAGAGGGGGGGATGGGGGGTCTCCGTCGGGGGGTGGGGGGTGAGGTTGGGTGGGCGCCGGGGGTGGGGCGGACTGGGACCGGAAGAGAGGGAAGAGAGAGAGATGCGAACGATAGAGAGAGTGGTGGGGGGTCCCGGTGGGGGGGGGGGGGGGGGCGAGGGGGCTGAGCGGGGTTGGGGGAGGTCGGGGAGCGGGGGCCTGGGGTGGGGTGCCGGGTGCCGGGGGAGGGGGGAATTGGGGGTGAGAGGTGGCTTGAGGGGCTGGGGCCGGCGGGGGAGGGCTGGGGGGGGGGGGGGGGGGGTTGCCGGGGGGTGTCGGGAATTGGGGGGCATGGGGCTGGGGCCTGGGGTTGGGGGGGCCGGGGGTGGGTCACTGGCGTAGAGGCTGTTGCCGGCGGAGGGAAGGTCGCTGCGACGGAAAAGACATGGGTGGGAATGGTAATATGAGGTAAAATATATGATAAGTATGATGCACTAACAATATTTCAACCGTTCGATTAAATCTTAACAATTCAAAAAAAGCTCTACCGGTTGTTACTCTGGGAGAGACTATGGTTGTTACTCTGGGAGATACTCTACCACAGTCTCTCCCTATTTTAAAATCATGTATTGTACTATGTTATTTTGGCATTTCTCTCTTTTCTCTAGGACAAATAAAATTTCGAGAAAGTAGGTAATATAGCATATAAAGTTATTAGATTTCAACATAATAGCATAATTAAAAAATTATGCAACCAAATAACATAATTAGGTTAAAATAGTAATGTAAAAAACCAAAAATGCCCCTTACCTAACCGTGAAATTAGCCTATCTCCGGTTGAAGCTCGGCTGCCATCATTGCCGGCAACCCCACGGAGCTCCAGCAGATCGGATGATCGAAACCAGGGCTTGCCAGCTCTAGGCGATGGCGACAGTCACGAGCTCGGGAGAAAATCAAGATCTCCTCCCCCGATTTAACCTCCACATTTCCCAGATTTCATCTCCGTCGCGAGCCTCGAAATCTGAGACATCTTCTCCAACGACGATGGCAGCACACACTGAGCTTGGTTGCATCGGATCTCCAATGCAATCTCTGTCAAAAGACTTTCCTCGTCGTCGTCGTCAGCCGAAAACGCGCATGAACGGATCTCTGTCAAGATCGGATCATGATTTTGCGAAAAGGAGATCGGATTGTGATTTCTTCTGCAATGACATGACAACACCGAGACTGACTAGCAGTGACAAGCAACCACCTCCTGATGGCTACGAATTCATATCTGATTATGGAATTTCTACAGTAGCGACACTAATTTGGGTGAGATTGGGTTAGGTTTTCTTCTTTTGGCACTGAATTGTAATTTTTTTGTAAATATAGGTAATTTGTGGTAAATACAGATAATTTTTGATAAATATATGTATTTAGTAAATTTATATTTGTTAGTTTATGTGTAAATATATATGGTAAATATGCTATTTTTTTTTTGTTTGAAATTGAATACTTTTTTTTTAATACTTGGTAAATACATGTATTTACTGTCTTCTTGTTGTTGGGATTGAACTATAATGTTTGTAAATATAGGTAATATGTGGAAAAAAAAAAAAAAAAAACTGAGCAAAATAAATTATTTTGAAAAAAAAGTTTACATGATAAATACTTATTTAAAAAGAATTGAATATAAAATAAACATCGGATTTACTGGTAAATACACGGATTTACTGGTAAATACAAGATTATTTACTGGATTTACGGGTAAATAAATTTATTTACGAAGCAATACAAATACTTACTAATTAAAATTTATGAGTAAATAAGTAAATCTACTGTTATCAATATCTACGTTGTAATTTGATTTGAAATTTATTAACTTGTTAAGTAAATCTTAGTATTTTCAAGTAAATCTTAATATTTATTGGTATTTAAGTTGTTTTAGAAATTATGAACTTATCAATAATATCAAATTTTTATTAGTAAATATTAATATTTATTAATAAATGTAAATTGATGATCTAAAAATTTACCATTTTTTTTCAATTAAAAAACCATTTTTATTAAATTTATATTGATAATTATTTATTAGTAAATATTTGTATTTATTAGCAAATATTTATGTTTACTTACTGGTATTAAAACTAAGTTATTTATTTACTATAAAATATGATAATTTCCATTCATAATTTGAGATATTTACCCAAAAAAAAAAATCAGCATTTACATTATATAATGGTAAATACAGGATAAATCAAATAACAATAAATTTCTTTATTTTACTAATTTACAACGAACCCCTCAAAATCAATTAATTACAAAGCAACCCCAAAAGCCAAAACTCAAACTTAACCCTAATTGCCCAGTGCCGCCGCCGAAGAAGACAATAGCTCCGATGCTGGAGTTGAGGAAGATCACCAAACGGCATGCAAAAAAATAAAAAAATAAAAATAAAATAAAAATAAAAACCATAGAAGCAAAACCTGACCCAGAGGAGAGAAAACATCGCCTTCCCATCCGCCTCGCGATCTCTTCGCCACCGCTCTCCTCTCGTTGCTGGCCTGCAAAAAACCAGAAGCAAAAAGCCAGACCTAGAGGGGAGAGCAAAAAACTCACGATCCCCTCGCACCGCGCTCGTCTCACCGTCCGGATCCAGTTGCGCTTTCAATGCCATTCGCAATCCGGTTCTTCGTGCCGCCGTCTGGTTCCATTCTCGTTGCCCTCGTTATCCGGTTCTTCGCGCTGCCGTCTGATTCCTTTCTCATCGTTGTCGTGCTCTTCCCACCGTCACCGACGCGAGTCATCTCCGGTCAACGAGGAGAGAGAGAGAGAGAGAGGCAGAGGAGAAAGAGAGAAGTAAGAGGGAAAATGTGTATCTGAAAGGAGAAAGGGATAAAATCGGAATAAATTAAAATGTAAAATCAAAATATGCTATAATTTTTACTAGTATATTTTAAATATGCTATATAGTATAATTACCGTAAATTTGCCTTTGTAGCAGTCAATTTACTAATGTCACAGTCTTGATATTTATTATTATTTTATGGCATAATCTAATTCTTGAATCCTCATTTTGTTATTTAAGGTCTTGTGTTGGTTGGTTAGATCAATCATGAATGTTTGGACACATTTCTTAACGTGTCCATCAAAAGGACATAACTCAAAGATTCCCTTGCAAATTCATCTGTCACAGGGAAGACACCAAAGAAATCCCCAGGATTCATTAATTGTCATTATTAGGCAAGGAAATTAAGCACGAAAAAACCCTGTTTTTAATTGGTTTTACAGCTAGCTAGTCGATGTTTATAGGTCGAGGGAGGGGTGTTCAACTCTATAAAATAAAATTGACGTATCCTTTCACTAGGGTTTAGGAAAATATCATCGTCGTGAAAAAGAACTGTAATATCTACTAACTGGGTTTTAAACAACTTAAGGAATAGAAAAGGCCCCGTTTGATGATCAGGTTTAACTCAAACTAAACTGTACTTTTTCATCTCAATTTTTGTCTTCTTCTGAAAAGTTAATAAAAATTATAACTAGTTTTTAAAAAGTCAACCAACTCAAACTTAAATTTCAACTCAAACCGTTTTACCAAACGGAGCCTTAACCTTTTGGTTCTTGCAAAAAACAACTTTCATATTTTGAAAAAGAAATATTTCTATTAATTAATTTTAAAAGAGAGAACATAATTATTTAATACATGAGGGTTACTTTAAACATAAGTCATAGCTAAAATGGAGAGGTGGTTTGTACTCGATCGGGCAGGGAAATCAAAGGGACAAAATTTGAAACCAATCACTTCCGATAAATATTGAATTGCTAATGTCAAAACGTTGTTTTATATGACTAGCAAATTGTTTGTTTTTTTTTTTTTTTTTAATGTGTTTAGAATGAGGTTCAATGATTTTAGTTGAGTAACGACCCAAAAAAAAAAAAAAACACTTCTATGCAATGAAAGAGCAACGCTTTGATATGGGGATTGTTCCATTGTAGACTTTTACATTGCCAAACCTTTCCTCCTCAATGGAATAGGAATTTAAATAGAAAAAAAAAATGAAAAAGTAGTCTTAAATATTTATCGTTCAAGGGTTTTATTGTCTTTTTGGAGGGTTCCCTCACAAGTATATATAAAGCTTTTCTTTTAGAAGAATTACATCCACTGATGAAAGTATATATATATATACACACACACACACATACATATATATATACATATATATCCTTCTTTGTAAGGCAGGGCGAGTTGAGAATAGCTATGAATTCCAAGTTCATTAACATCATGACTTAATTTTATCTTCTTCATCGTTGTCCATCATTCAGGATAGTTCATTAATATTTTACTCTAAAAGATTTTTTTTTTAAATTTTTAAATGAGGCACTAATGTAAATAAAAAGAGTGGATTTTCTTTTTTTGAATCCACATAGTGAAATGTTAGATTGCTCTAAAATTCCCTAAAAAGAAAATATTACTAGGTTTTTTTGCCAGAAAAAAACGATTACTAGTTGTATTAGAGGAAGAAGGAATTTATGGCCAGGTATTTTTCCTAACGATGTTTCTTATAGAATTTTTAAATTTTTATATGAACATATTATAAGACTAGATTTTGTTCATGATCATAAACTAGCGTTTGGACGCCAGGTTTGGACCTAAAAATTCCAATTCAGTTTTTATCTATTTTTGTAAAAAATCAATAAAAATTTAATTCCGTATAAAAAGGATTGTGTAGTAAGTAAATTTAATTCTTTTAAAATTTGTTGGGGCAAGTAAATTTATTTCAAAAAGAAATTATTGGGATCTGCATTCGAGAACTATTTAAGAATTAGATGGTATGCCCAATAGACTCAACTTTCATATATTTAGATTTTATTTTTTAACGTCATTTGATATATGGTCGTGTACTAGGCATATATGATATTTACTGTACGAAATAAAACTTTTAATGCAAGACTTCTACAACATTAAAAGGTTAATCAGTACCTATCGATGAAACAAAAGGGCTTTTTATTGATGTAGCTACTATTTGTTTTCTATATATATCTATATGTGTGTGTGTGTGTGTGTGTGTGTACACAAATTATTAAACGACAGATTGGTTTTGAGCGGCAGAATCGAACGACTGGATGCTTTGTGGGGAATGTAGCACTGAAACAGGATGTGCTGAACAATGCAAAATAAGATTCCGATCAACACTCGTCGATGCAAAATGCAAGTTTTCTTGGGGATATAGACCACGACAGACATGTTTTTGTCTTTTTAATGATGAAAAATAATTACTTAGTGATATACATACATATCTTTATGAGGAAAGTACATGAATAGCACATTTAAAGATCATTGTACTAATATAACACAAAAAAAATAGTATTAAATTATTATGACATAAAATTAAACTAAAATAAATTAAAGTTTGTGTCATATTGGTAAAGATGAGAGAGTTTGTGTTATATTGATTAATAGATGAAAAAAATGTGGTTATTTGGGTAATTTTCTCTATATATTTTTATATTGTTTATACTAGTTTGTGATAGTGCCTATGGCACTTGTGTGCTTTTTTTTTTTTTTTTTTTACGAACTTGTATGCTTTTAATTTAACAAATATTTGGGGTTTTTTTTTTTTAATTTTGAAAAGGAACATAATATTTTATTATTGAAGGGATAAAAATATAGTAAAAGAAGTTATGTAAAGAAAATTTACAAACTCTAAATACTTTAAAAATAAAAAAAAGTAGATTTAGTTCATGCAAATATAAGCATAACGAAAATATATATAATGCAGAATAATTGACATGGGGCTAAAAAAAATTTCTATTTTTCATTTTTTAAAAGCCTTAAAGATATATATACACACACACATATATATATAGATATAAGTGCTGGTAATTCTTGTTGTGAAAAGACTTTAATGTAGTCCTTTTATTTTCATAATATTGTTTTTTTTTTCTTTTGTCAGGTGAGGAAAATGTTTTATATAGCATGAATTTTTGTTTGCCCTAGTAAATTAAGGACCTCATTTGAGAATGAAAGAAAATTTTATATATATTGGTGAATACTGAGTTATATAAATCTACTATCAATTCAAAAGACAGAAAAGATCATATATTAAATTTTATGAATGCATCAGCTATTAATAATGAGAGCCTGTCAAATATATGATTTCCAAAAGTTATCAACTCAACTCCATTTATAATGTGTTAAAGAATCTAAGACTGACATAAATAATTTAAGATACATTATAAAAAACCGAAATGTGAATTTTGAATATAAAACTTAAATAGTAAATATAAGATATTCATTAAATAGTTTCGAGACATTTGAGAAAACTATTGTAGTGTGCAATTGGTGAAAAAAGGTCTCCTGTAGGTAATAATTTAGAGGACTGAAAAAATATTTAAATAGGACATAAAGATTTCTTATTAAGAAAAAGAAAAAAAAGTTTGTTTTGAACTTCAAAGATTGAAAAAAAAAAATCCAAAAGTTGAATAAATGAGCCATTATGTTTTGATCAAACCATATTAACAATCATTTTATATTTTAAAAAGAAAAAAAAAATTGGACACATTTAATAAAATGATCTCAATAGAGCAATTTATTATTATTAGCATCATGCTTTAAAATTAATATTTTAAAAAACTGTATGAAAAATATATTAAAGAAAACAAGCAAGCAATTAATGTAAAGTCAAGCGCACACACAAATAGTTGAATAACAAAAAGTATAAAAGATATTTTCAATTCTAAAAGAGGTAATGCGTTTTGATTGAAATATTTAAAGATTAAGTGTCTTTTTATTTTTAATACATACTTAAGAAAAATAAATTAGTAGGAATAATATTTCTGTAAATTGTGTAAAAAAAATTTTGTGGGGTCATATTTAATTAAAATGTTTGCATGGGAAACAAAAAAAAAATACAATAATTGAAAAAAGTAGGGGGAAAAAAAAAAGGCAACCGGAAGCTGAGCATGGTACGTACAATATTAAAGATCATTTTGTAAGGAATTAAGTAATTTGTTAAAAACTTCAACGAAGAAAAAAAGTAATTTTATTTAACTTAACTTGCTATTGTTTCTCTCCCTCTTCTCAAACTTTTGCTTTTTCTGCATTTTTCCCCTCAACGTTTCTCAAGTTACATATAACATTTTAAACATGACCTCTTAGAAATATTTTCACACAATTTTGTAAAATATCAATCCTTTTACAGCTTTTTTACATATTTTTTTCCTAAAATATACCATCATATTAGAAAAACAAAACTTGTTATTTAAGTGTTTCAATAAAAATGCATTACCTCTTCTGCAAGTCAGAATATCTCTTTTACTTTTTGTTATAATTCAACTACTTGTGTGCTTGCTTTTTCATTAATTACTTGCTTGTTTATTTTTGTTCTTTTTATTTAAAATATTGTATAGTTTTTAAACTCTTATATTAATAAATTACGTATTTTTCCCAAAACTTATATTTTGGTTTCAAATGAAACGTTTACAGTTATAGTTTGCACAAATTGACATTGAGATGTAAGAGAATAAAGGTGACATATGGTTGAAGTTAATTTATTAGGTTTTCTTTTCATCTTTAACCATTTAAGACTCTTTTTTTTTTTTCCGTTGCTGCCTCATGTTGATGTTTAAATCCATAAATTTTAAAGTAATTGAAACTACTGTTTAAGCCAAACAAAAAAAAAAAAAAAGGAACTATTAGTTTTTTTCTTTTTTTTTTCCCCCTTTTCCTATCATAATATGTTCTTTGACTTTTTAAGAGAAATTATTATTGTTACGGAAGAAACAAATTTTCATTTCGCTTCAAGGAGACATGGAAAAGAGTTATATTATCTTTGTTCTCTGATGACATATTTTTAATGCTTATAAAAAGAGCAAAAGAAAAAAAGAAAACAAACAGACATGAGGTTTGAAATTAAATGACCATATTCCTAGTGTGATGATATAGGTCATTTGAACTTTTAAAAAAAAAAATATATATATATATATATAGGTTATTTTATACACATGAAATAAAGAAAACAGAGTATACCCACGTTAGGTAGATGGGTTGACACGAGTGGATGCTTTTACTAGGTTTCTCCCTTTTATCCATCCTGATTCGATTCCTATTGTCTTATGAGACTATATATATATATATATTCCTATATATATATATATATAGGTTATTTTATACACATGAAATAAAGAAAACAGAGTATACCCACATTGGGTGAATGGGTTGACACGAGTGGATGCTTTTATTAGGTTTCTCCCGTTTATCCATCCTGATTCGATTCTTATTGTCTTATGGGCCTGTTTTGTGGCGATAGTGCCACGTGTCTTGTGGGCCGGTTTTGTGGCGGATAGCAAATGATGAATGGTGCTAAATTAGCACTTCTCGGTCCCTTTAGTTTTACTCTATCGCCTTATCTGCACATATTATTAGAGGAGTAGAGCAGGACTCAGCTGCTCTCAAGGACTTTCTCTTCTACCTCATGGCCTTCTCTGCAACTTTCTCACAGAGCTCTTTCCCAAGATTTTCTCACTTGTCACAAACTTCGAGAAGAAACCCAATTGGTTTTCTGTCAATTAGAGCAGTAAAATCTGCAGAGCCAGACAAGGAGAAGACCACCTCAGAACCCAAACCCCAAGACTCCTCCAATGCTCAACCTTCTTCCCCTCCTAAACCTGCTCCTTCTAAGCTTCTCAAAAAACCCGTCTATTCGAGTCAGTTCTCTTTTCTTTTCCTTTTTTTTTTTTCTTTGAAATTTTTTTTAATGGATTTTTAGAAATTTCGTTTTAACAGAGAGATATATTTCAGTATGGTTTATTGATTATCGTTTTTTTTTTCCTCTCTTTCCTGTTGTGCAGTGAAGAAAGGTCAGATTGTGAGGGTGGATAAAGAAAAGTATCTGAATAGTGTAAATGTAAGTGCAATGACGAAATTAGAAAAAAAAAAAAAAATATATATATATATATATATATATAAGGAGCTAATAACAATATAATCAGTATTTAAGGTTTATTATGATCATTTTTATTTTTTCAGGCATATTATGAATTCGTATTCAAAATTATAGGCTATCTTAAAAAAAGAAAAGAAAAGAAAAGTTGAAGGTGTTTAACCCCCCCTCTGGGCCTTTATTCCTTCCATCTCCGCCTCAAATAATTAATACTAAAAAAAGAAAATTTGAGCTGTCATTTTTTTATCCGTAGAAGTTAAACAAATTGTGACATTAATTAAATTAAAAAGTTGTGAAAAATGACAATTTATTGGCGTGTGAGTTGCTATTGAAAAATTAGATTCCCGGCAACACTCTTACTGAAACTTACCAATGTCTTCAAAACGTTGATCCTTGTATAAAATCTATGGAGAGTCCCTCAAAACAGAGAGGTTTTCACTCAGTGTGATGTAATTCATTTGTGGTAATACAAACATTATACTTTGATACAATGATTTAATTGCAGTGCTTTCTTTTGCTTCGAATTACTGAGATATTGATACAAACTGCAGTATCTATCTGTTGGTCACCCACCTTACTACAAAGGCTTGGACTACATCTATGAAGACCGCGGCGAGGTAAATCTTTTGTACCTTCTCATACAAGTCATGAAACAATGTTGAATAGCGTCAATCAGTAGAACGGTGAAATTTCTTGTTCCAAATTTTATTCAAGATTTGTGAGTGACTGTGATGGAAACATTCTCAGGTCTTGGATTTACGCATTTTCGAAACAGGCGAGCATGCACTGGTAAGTGACTCTTTTTGTTCTTATGTAAAAGAAAGTCTGACGGTGAATTTGCTGAGACGTTATTGTTTTATAGGTAGCCTGGGTTGGGATTCCGACAGCACCTGCTTGGCTTCCAACCGATATGCTTATTAAGGTACTCTACTTTAACTGCTTATTTTATGCCAAAATTACGATATGACCAGTCTTTTCTTCCATATAAGTAATTTATCAGGTATTGGACGACGAAAACAAAAAAAAGGAAAAAAAAAAAAAGACATGTTTTATGAGGTTTGAGCTACTTTAATCTGGCGGGACCCGAACAAATTTAAAAAAAAAAAATTCAGTTATCTGTCTTTTCTTACCATCATCCAACATTTGAAAAAACATTGAGCAATTCAACCGGTACGGAAAGGGCCGGTGCCCTAGTTTTATTGGCTGGCAACAAATTGCTAATGATGTAAGGATGCCAATCATGAGCTAGTCCCTAAAAATAGTTTTAGCTCTTCAACTAAAATAGGGTCCTGTTTGAGCTCATTCTCGCGAAATGAAGCTGTTTAGTGACATTTCTCGTCTCTTCTTGCAGTCGGAGAAACTCGATTACGAGAGATTGTGAACTGGAATTGAAAGGTCGAAGCTTAATCCGCTTGTGATTGATTCCAATCTCCAGAGAAGTTAGTCAAGAAGGATGCTATTCATTTAAAAGGCCAATATTATTCTAATCAAGATGAGACTTGTCTATACCATGACGTAGGAATCATGAAATGTAGTTTATGAACTGGTTAAGAGTTTATCACCTTTCCTGAGAACTGCAAGAAATTCTTCACCCGAAATTCTTGTAATCGCTCGGCATTGTTTTCTTGATGAAAGAGCTGGTTTGACAAAATCAAAGACCACCCCGGAAGAATAATGAAGGTAAACTCGTGTAAAAAGACCAAATGAACGAACAAGGAGCGAGAATCTTTGTTATGTTTTCTGTCAATTCAAGCGTACTTTAATCGACAACACTTTGCATACTCCTAGGCCATTTGCACAAAACTCAGCATTGGCACTCAGTCGTGCAACAACAGATTGTTTCATACTCCTCGACGACATGTTCTGGTTAACTACCTACGAAGGTACACTAACCCATGGTGGATCTCCGATCAGTGATTGAGCTTGTTCAATCTGCATCAATCTTCGATTCCACGAGATGTTCATTCCTCTTGAAAAAACAAACCTTTACCTAATGTGGCCTTTAAGTGACTTGGAAATTGTTTGATATGCATGTCAAGGTGAAACTCCCCTGCATCAGAATGTTGAACTGGAGTTAATTAAAAACATATATATTTATATATATATATATGATGATATGGTTTCCATGCACTATTACATGAGTTCAAGATTAGGCAGGGCACACCAAGGTTCTGCGATCTCATGCTAGGAGCATTAGCACAAACTACCTGCTTTTGCTTTGTCCGATCGTGAAATTTCTTATCTTGCCATGTTTGGAGCCTTTGGGCTACTACAACTTCGAAGATACTCCATCATTCCAAACATATGTATTCAATGCAAGTACAATCTCTTGCTAACAATAATTTAACCATGAAAAGTCTTACGTAGAATTATATTTCTCATGGAACGTAAATACCAAGGAAATACAGTACTAGCAAACACAGAGAATGAAAAGTGCAACTCATACCACGATTAGATGTAGAAGCTTATTTGCCTGTAGTTTCAACAGAATTGTCATAGACTACTTCAGTTTGGAAGATATACCTAACGTTTTTCCTCCAGATGTCGTCAGCTCCCACAGATCTTTCTCTCTATGTAAGCCACTGTCCAAAAAAATGGATTAAATCGGTCTGTCATCTCTAACAGGAGAGTTTGAATCACAATGGAATAATATACAACTTCACGAGTGTTAGCTTCATTGCGCCTTTCTGAGTAAGCAAGTATTTCATTTGACTGCTAGAAATATAAATTTTTTAAGATTGTTTCAACAATTTCTCTTTCGCGGTAGTGGAATTCTGCAACTGAAAGAATGTCAATTCTGCAATCTTATTTGACCCTGGTCTCTCCAAATCAGCTCACAGCACTTTGATCGATACTTTATCGCACCTTACAGGGACTGATCATACAAATGAAGTAATCCTTCTAGCTCGAATGTTTTTCAAAATGTCTGCGGTTACATCATTAGGAACCAACCCTTTTCGGATCACATCTTCAAGAAGCTTGAGAGCAATATTAATTCTGTTGACTTTTATATAACCAATGATCAAAGTGTTATACGAGATAATATTAGGTTGAACGCCCATTGATTCCATTTGTTCAAAAACCTTGTTCGCCTCATCCATTTCCCCGAGTAGACAATACCCCTTGATCAATGTTGTGTAGGTAATAGTATTAGGCTTGGGACCATGTCGAATCATTCGATCAAGCAATTTTTCGGCTTTGTCCATCTCACCTTCTTTACAAAAACCATCCAAAACTCCATTTAAAGCTATGATATCAGGAGATATGTTCACCCTCCCCATTTCATCGAACAACCTCGTAACTTCTCGCCACTGACCCAAATGGCTCAATCCATAAAGCAGTGTACTATAAGTGACAATATTTGGCCTTACACCTCTCTGAATCATGAGATGAAACACGTCAAAGGCTTCCTTCATCCTTTTTTTCTTGCAAAGAGCGTCAACAATGGTGGTGAAGGTAAAAACATTTGCTGGAACACCTTCATTTTTCATTCGATCTAACAAATGGACGGCTTTACTCCATTGACCCAAACGACAAAATCCACCAATTAAGGAAGTGTATGTTATGACATTCGGCTTTATTCCTCTATTATTCATTTCCTTCAAGAGATAAAGCGCCTTGTCAACTCTCTCTTCCTTGCACATAGCGTCCAATATCGAGGTGTATACAACAATATTCGGAGGGATTCCCCACACAACCATGATCTCTAAAAATTTCATTGCTTCTTTCCAACGACCACCTCGGCATAACCCGTGAATCAAAGAAGTAAAAGTCACGACGTTTGGTACAACATCACGGCTGATCATATCTTCAAACAAGCTCAAGGCCTTGTCCGCTCGTCCTTCTTTGCAAAGACTACGAATAATCCGATTGCAACAACCCACAACGGGTCTAATCCTTTGATCGCCATACATAAACCCCATTACCTCAAGTGCCTTGCAAGTTTCTCCGGCCTTACAAAACGCATCGAGGAAGATACCATAAGTAAATTCATTACACGGCTTTTCATTTGCCACCATGTCCAAAAACAACTCCCCCGCCGCAGCTAGCAACCCGTCCGCACAAAGCCCATGAAGCAAAGTATTAAGCGCAAAGGCATCCGGGTTATGGCCATACTTAAACATGGTAGCCAAAACGGAGAAACCCAAATCCAGCTTCTTCAAATGGCATAGACATTTTATCACAATGGTCAATGTACAGACATTTGGCCGGAAATCGACACAGCCGAAACCCGCCATTTCTCTGTACATAGAAACAACAGCAGAGTGATGATTCGCTTTGGAGAGTGCCACAAAGAAATGGTTAAAAACCCGAATAGAAGGAAAGGGTCGCATCCGAATCATGAAACTAAAGTAACCCAGAGATTCATGTAAATCAAGTTTTCCAAATCTACATCGTTTTTTGATCTTTCTGATCGAAAAAGGGGGTTCAGAATAAGAACAAAAATGGGTTCTGAAAAGGGTAAACAGAGAAAAGATAGGAGCTTTACCGGGTGGGCTCGGGATCCGCATCTGGGTTTCATCGTTCTCGTTTGTGGGCGTAGTAACTTGTGAAAGTTTCTTGGGTTAAACACGGAAGGATATGAAACCCTAGCGCCGAGTAATATACCCCAGCCTTTAAAAGGAAAGCTCAAAAATTTCCTATCAAAAAAAAAAAAACTCAAAAATTTGTGAGCAGAGAGTCTATAAATATGAGACTGAGTTTGCGATTTGAAATGGTGATTTTCGAGAGGGAAGGATTTTGATTGATGTGGGGATGGAAGCTTCGGCCATAAACTGATTTGCGCAACAGCCCAACCCGCAAGCGTTTCTAGTACCATTAGGCATTTGGAGGTAAATAGCCTTCTTTTTTTTTTTTTTTCTTTTTTTTTTAATAAATAATTAAAGTTTTAAAAAAGAAAAATATTAAAAATATCATCTCTAATATGAACTTTTAAGGTTTCGTTTGATGTTCAAACTTAAACTGTACTTTTTCATATCAGTTTTTATCTTTTTCTGAAATTTTTTTTGTCTTTTTCTGAAATGTCAACATAAATTTTCAACTCAAACTCATTCACCAAACGGACCCTAAATATTAATCTACATGATATAAGAGTTGTCATATTTTTATTAGTAAAAGTGTTTAAAGTATTGTCACATCAATTGATTTTATTTATCAATAAAAATATAACACATGAGTTAATACTTAAAAAGTTATGATTGTAGTTGGTGTCCTTGGTATTACTCTTTTAAAAATTAGTTTAAAAACTTTTTTTTTATTAATGATTAATCAATTTTCTTGAATCGTCAATAATTGATTAATCATAAGTATTGTTAATTTGATAAATCAGATATTGATCCTAGTCAATTATTGATCAATCATAATGTAAATATCCAATTTTTAAGTCAATTACTTATTGACTATATTCCATCTGACTATATTCCATCTGAGGGGGGGAAAAAAAAAAAGAACCATTTTACTAAATTAGAAAAAAAGATTCGGTCATCTATTAAATTAGATGACTAAAATAAGCCATCATTTTCTTATCAACATTGTTTGGATTTTCATCTTTTTTTTTTCCAAGAATTAATCTTGCTTATTTTCACTTACCTCCTTAAATTTTAAACTCTCCCGAATTTTGAATTAATCATACTTAACCCTCATGAGGTTTTTTTTTTTTTTTTTTTTAAAACAAGACTTGTGACAGAATGTATTTAGTGAGATTAATTTCTCTATCTTTTTCATATGTTTCAAACCAAAATTTTATTAAGGATTGGATAAAATTAGAGTTTGTAAAGTTCAAAGGGCAAATTGTTATTGTCCCTAATGAAAATAATCCTCTTTTTGTTTATATTTAGGATTAATTACAAAAATTTCTTCCAACCTGTAGCCCTTGTATCACTTTATTTTGCGAATTTCATAACGTAATATCCATTTTCTCAATCTTTGTTCCATTAGTCAGAAACTTTATGAAGAGGAACATGAGTTCAACGAAAATTTTGAAACGAAATAATACTAATTAACGATATTGGCACATCTTCCTAAAGTTATCCTTCAATTTTTAAATTTGATAAATTATCTCCTAAATTTAATAAAACCTTGTAAATGTCCTTTTACACTGTACATGAACTTGTTTGAAAGGAAAAAGATCGACAAATTTTTTTTTTTAAATGCCGATCAGAGTATGAAATGTCCTATGCATTCAAATATCCTTCCAAAATTGTAACATTTTGAGTACTCATGTGTTTATTTATTTATTTATTTATTTGGTTGAAATTACTCATGTGTTTATTGTTTACTTAAAAAAGTAGAAATAATAGTTTGGTGTTATCCCACTCAAAAGAAATGAGACAAAAAGTGACAATCTTTGCCCACTTGGTTTTGATTCTCAGTTAAAAGTGGAAGGATATCAAATCTAATGAAATATCCTTGACAAGAATAATGGCGCAAAGTTTCTCATATCATTAGCTAATTATTACTTAATTACATAAAACGATATTTTTAATAATTCATATTGTTAAAATTCCTACTATCCTAATATAAGTAAAAAAGAGAAAGGGAATTATGAATTATTACAAAGTTTAGTAAACACTAGAAATTCCGTTAGAATTCTTATCTTACTTTTTAATCGGTAAGTAAATGTTAGTAGAAACTAGAAAGAGAACCGTCCAACCTCATTCTTAATTTATCACACTTCCATCAGATGGTACCCAAATTTATCACACTTGATATCAGCAGTTGAGAAAAGAAAAATTGGCCCTATAATAGGACAAATCTTATGTTGAACAAATTAGAAGAAGTTTGAACTTTAAATAATGTTCAACATCATGAACAGATAGGGTAAAATTTTACTAGGCCAATTTTTCTCTAGTTATGCAATAAATCAGATAAATGGATACCACAATGGTGGGAAAAAAAATTGAAGTGTTGGGAGTCAACTTGATCAGAAAATCGCGGTAATGAATCAACATGGCAGCAATCTATACCCTGCATCAAACCGAGGCAAGTTCGACTCGGCTTCTTGGCAACGGTTTTAAACTATAAATCAAACGCCCTGCTTGGAATTAGAAAGATATCAGGGATTCATAGAAGAAGTTTACCACATGATAAAGGAGCAGAAGAGGAAAAAAAAAAAATACAAAACCCACATACCAAAGTCATTATTTTAGATCGAAGAAGACTTTTATCAGAAGAACAGTACCATAAAATGCTTGCTATTTCAGTCAAAAAAAAGGACTCTAATGAAATTATGGGAATAACATAAGAAGCATTGTTTTATATCTGTCCAAATTACTTCACTGCATAAGCCAACAGTTGTCTACTTAGAGCAGGCATAGTTTAATTATTTTCGCAATTTTTCACTAAGAGTATAAGCAATTTTTTTTTTTTAATGCTACTATGAAAGCTTTATCTGTAACTTATTTTCTGCATTTTTATTCCTTTATTCAGCGGAATCAGTTTTTGGAAGAGATAAGCAATAGATAAGAAGATCGAAAGAGAAATAACTACGGAAGCAGAAAATACCTCAGGACAAAATCACAAGACCGAGATACATCGCCCCACAAAGAAACAAGAAAGAGATCAACCCCCTGCATTCGAAGAAATGTCGGTTCAACTTGTGAAAGAAGAAATAAAACAAAGAACACAAGCACATAGATTCAAGATGGTAACAATGCTCACCATATGACTCCCCATCCGACACCGTTACACGGGCATGGGCACACTTCAGCAAATTTTTCAGCGTCGCTAGAGTGAACTCTACGGGATATAAGGTCATCGTAAATATCTGCATCATCACAAACAAATGACTTCCATTTATTAACCAGAAAGAAAAATCGATACTTAAATTGAAGCGGGGCATTCTCAAATCCATACCATAAACCGAAAACAAGCTGTTCATTACACCTGCAGTTAAAGAAACATATGCTAAGCAGCATTCTTTCATTCTCTCAGATATAAGATCAAAAAAATAATAATAATCAAAGAAACATATACACAGATGGTTTTCGTACAAATGATAAGAATTAGTTGGATTTACCAATGAAGAGAATGATGTATCGAAGTATACGAACTTTTGTTGTTTCTTGCAGAATCCAGACCACGCCAAGGAAAACAATAAATCCTGGTTGCTCAATTGCAAATGAGAACATCTCAAGTCACATCCTTTGTAGGCTAGTGAAAAGTGGATTGACGCACATATGAAATACGTACCTATACAAAGTCCTCGAAGCGTCCACTGTACAGAATTTATTCAGCAAAACAACAAAGAAAAACGATACAAACGTAACAGTACAAGGATTATAACTAAGAGTAAGAAAAAGTAAAGAAAAACCGGGATCATGATTATATAAGGGCCAGTATAACAAATTATGCTTTTCTTAAGGAAAAGAAAAACTCATGTCAGATATATAATACTGATTCAAGATACCTCGTCATTGGCTAGTGTTTCCGATTTATTTGGGGTATTAAATTATTGCTTTCATTGCCATGAATGAAACATTTACGTGATATAAGATACAAACCAAAGCCAAGCAGTGGTAATCCTAAGGGGTTTCGGGGGTGAAAGAGTAAGTGTCACACATCCGAATGCTTCGTAAAATGCAAGTCAACACGCATAAATGGTCGATCAAAACAGGGAAAAGAAATTTTAACAAGAACTTACATTCTTAGCTACAAAAAGTACAATAACTAGAGCAGCAAGAAAACATCCGGCAGCAATTCTTGCAGTAAGAAGATTTGTGGATGCAAGTATCAAGAGCATGCCCCAAAAGGACGAACCAAGATCTGCACAAGAAAATATGAGAATTATATAACGGCGGATCCAAGCATGGACTTTGACTTTCCAATCGCGTTAGAGCAATAATGCATGAACAAGATATAAATACGGAAGAATTTACATCCAGCGGGCAAGATCAACCAGTATATGCCACCACGTGTTTGCGTTGCTCCACCTTCGTCGGCATGAACCTGAATTCCTTCCACCTGCAATATTATGTATTAGAGCACCTGAATTAGTCATATGAGAGATGTACTAAGTACAGACTACCACATTGCTTAGCATTCTGTCACCCGGTTGACCAGGGTGATTGTCTGAGTACTGACGAGAAATCCTATATTAGGGTGTCGAAACCTCGACGCAAGTTGATAAATTTCCAAATCATTAGACAATGTAGATAGTGCATTTTGCCCATTTTATACAATCCCCACACACCAAGGATTAGGAAGACCCTCAAGTGCTAATTCATCGATAAATCCTCGGCTCCCATTTGACAAAACAGGAACTGATGGTGCCTTCCTTTTTCACAAGCTCTAAATAATCAAGAAAAACATATGGGAAATTATAAGTTTCAAAAGCCAAAAAAAAGGTGTTAATCTGGATGTATAGGAGGCATTCATTCTATTGCAATATGTAAAGAGAGCGCTTCTGCTGGATAATTTAGTACATCTGAGACCGTGTCATATTTCCCAACATTAGCCAAAGAAGAAAAAAAAAACGCCATGTTTTATGTCTTTTACTGAGTACAATTTTGCTAAGCCTAATGAAAGACGGCTATTTCTATACCAACGAAGTTGTTTTCGAATGCAGAAAGATGGAAAAAGAGGAAACCTTCTTACTTTGCCACATGTAAGTTTACAGGCAATAGCATGGCTTGCCTCATGAAGAAAAACTGTGACAAGTTTGAACGGCCCGCAGTAATATTGTTCGCCACAGCTGCATGAATTAAATTCTACGTCTCAGAGACATGTTTTATGCAGAAAAGCTGAAGAAAATTATATTTACATCCACAACAAGATCAGACAGATACGAACAAAAAATAAAAGCCCCACGAAAATAGACAGATGTTTCACCCTATTGAATCAGTAAATTTCGATGCCTTGACAACTGAAACAATAGCAAATAAGAATGTAAGAAACTATCTACAAACTTGGAAACTTCATCTAAACTACTCATGGTAGGCAATAAGAAAGAACCCAGTTAATTAATACAACCAGATATTGATCTTTCCGATGGATGGGCTGCTATGTGACACCCTTACAAAACGGCGCTTGTAACTTTTTTTTTTTTTTTTTTTTTTTAATATCAGATGATTTTAATGCAACATGTTTAAATAATATTTATTATTTATATTAGTATTTAAATAATATCATGTTATAAGATTTCAAATAAAAAATTAGATATAACTCAACTAACTGTTACGTGTTTTTAAAATAAAAAGTAACTATTACCGTATATATCCATCCACCGGATACAAAATCAAGAAAAAAGAAGACAAGAAAAAAAAAATGCCCCTGTATAAAGCAGAACCAAATTCATAGTTTGCTCATCTTAAAACTTGCTCAACTAATATAGAAAAAACTAAACTCCACCCAGATCAAACCAATGCAAAAAACATATAAACCAATAATAATTAAAATAAAAAATTGAATAAAATCGGAGATTGAGAAAAACCCATCAGGGAATAAGAGAAGAAAGTGTAGATTTACCGCGAGAATGACGACAGTGCAGACAGAGACAGTGATGAGAAAGACGACTTGTTCATGATTGCAGCAGTGCCTGAGCTCCCAGTTGGGTCTCATCTCTCTCTCTCTCTTGCTTCTTTCTTTTCGAGCCCAGAAATGGGAAAAAAGTGCGTGTATCTCGTATCTACAAAAATAAATGTGTGTGCGTGTATATATATATATATATATATATATAAATAGTAAAAAAGAGTAGGACTAGGAGAGAGTTTCCATGTCTTTAGGGAAAAGGGCGATGAATATGATGGTGTCTTTGGTTAATTATTTTATTTGAGAATTTGACTTCAGAGCAATTCAAGCCAGACATATATATGGGTCCCAAATGTTGGTAGAAGAAAGTTAATGTGATCTATGACAACTTTGACAGGACACTCTCCGAGCCGGTTTTTTCCTCCTCATTGGTCTCCAATTTTTCACTCGTGTAGGTTCATTAAACATTATATTTAAAAACATCATTCATCATATATTATATTCCGTTATAATATAATATATGTTTATTTGTTTAAGTATCTTATATATGATATTTAAAAACACAAATTTTTACTATTTAAATCTAATATAACAATTATTAATCATTCACTTTTTTTATTTAATTTGTATTAATCATATCACATACTCTCTCTTTCTTTTATCAATAATCTAAACACACGTTATATTTAAATACAATACAAGAAAAAAAAATTATAAATACATATTGTATCCTTTGTACTATATTTAAAAAAATACACTAAAAAATAGTTTTCAAACCAATGGTAGGGGAAATTTGGAAAGTGGACAATTTTGGGACACATTAAAAAATTCCCAAATTTTTTTTATTTTAAAAAAACGACCGGTGAAAATGCCAACGATCAATGAGTGATTGATCCGAAAAAACATATAATACATTTCAATCAATGATTGACATTATACTAACTAATCAATCATTGATAGTTCATATTTAAGAAAAAGGTCACTTTGCTTTAACTTCACAAAACTTACATTCATTAAAATAAATTTTTTACAGTAAGACCTCACATTTTGCACTATGAGATGGAACTAATTGTTTTAATTATTGTATTAAACTTATAGTCTCATCTAGAATCGAAGCAATTTTATATCGCGCATTATTAATTTCGAAGTGGATATTCAGTAGATCAGATAGTTAAAAAATTAATCCAAAGATTAAAAAGTAGATAGGTCATACCATAAAAGGACTCATATGCTTTAAAAAAAATCATTTCGTACTACCTCTCGAGATAAAATTAAAAACAAACAATATTAAGGTAGTTTCATAAAAATATAAGCCATTATAGACAAAATCCGGCATATGAATAAAAACAAATCATTTAAAGTTAAGAAATTTTTTAATTGAAAATAAATACAATTAACTATAAAAGTAGACTTTGGTACCGTCCTAATATATTTTGACTTTGGTCTTCGGAAAGTTATTCACTGTTTCCAACAACTTTTGCTGTCATTTCCACGTCGGTTCATTTTTTATAGTTTATTTAACTAATTTATTCTGCTGAGTTTTGCCTTTCACGTAATAATGTAAAACATTTTGCTCTAAACAAGGCCGACCTTCTGCAAGACGTTTGAAATAATAATAATAATAATAATAATAATAAAATAACATTCTCATCCAACCAAACCGATGAGCTAGGGCCCAAAGCTGGTTAATCCCTGGGTTATTTTACATTAATTTGAGGAGATCATCAATCAGCACATAAAAAATAATAATAAAAAACCAAAATAAAAAAAAAATCAAAACAAATGAGAAATTATGTTAAATATAAATAAAAGGACAAAATATCTAATATAAAAGCTTTTTTCTTCAAAAGTAAACATTTACATAATATCATTAAGAAAACGATATATTTTAAACAGTCCTAAAAATAAACTGTGTAGTTAGTTCTTTTTTTTGGTTAAGAAATTATTGCTAAACAACATTTTGTAATTTTATACATGTATGATAGAGTAAGTCGCCCTCAATACTACTGTATAGTATGTACAATTGCAACTAACAAGGACAGTGATTCAAACTTTCAACCTTAACGAACAACGTATAACTAGATTAAAAAATAAAAAAAATAAGTAAAATAATAAACAACATGAACAATTTTATGAGGATGTGTGTCCATAAATACCTCTAGGCAATAGCAAAAAATTTTATTTGTTTTCGGTCTTATGTAATCACGGGACATAAAACAATTTCAATTGGATTAAAAAACAAAAAAACAAAAAAAAAAAAAAACAAAAAAAACAAAAAAAAAAAAAAAAGCGAAGGGTATTTGAGTGTTCAAATTTTTACTTTGAGAAAATACTCTTTAAATTTATACAGTGCATCAATCGAGACGTTTGTTAAAAAAAATCTAACCCATTATTGTTTTGGGTCACTTTGCAATGCATTTTTAAATTTACAGGATAATAAAACACAATTAACACGAAAAATACAGAAGGCCAAAAAATAAAAATAAAAAGATAATTTCCATGGAATAACCTGAAGATTCAACAAATTAAAAAGATATTTTCATTACCATAAACTTTCAAAAACTTCCTGAACCATTTTATGAAGATTTTATTAGCATCTGATCATGTACACACCAACATCTACAAAAAAAATTCCCTGGCTCATCTAATCAAATTCACCAATACAGGAAACAATTTCCGACGGACGAAACGGATTAAATAAAAGTGTTTTCACGCACAAAAAAATGCCATTTTTTTTTTTTTTTTTTTTGCTTGAATACTATACTATCTATGTAAAGATTTACAGACCAGAAACTGAGCTTTTCAAACTTTACAAACTATACCTGGAGGTCATCTACCTTCATCAATAGAAGAAACAGAAATAGAGTTTCTCGAATATTCCTCAGCAATTATGCTACCACTAGCCGAAGCCCTTGTACCACCACTATATCCACTACTAGCGTTAGTATTAGTCAAAGCCGAGGTAGACGTTGTTGTCCAACGCCCTACACGGCCTTGGATTCCGGGTTTACTTGGTCTTGGCAAGGTAAACGAGTCGCTCGAGAGCATGAGATGAACAGAGTTCATGTCAGGCCGATCTACGACATTCGCCTGACAGCATAACAATCCCAGCTGAATGCACATTGCTGCCTCGTCGCGGTTGCATTTGGTAAGGCTCGGGTCAAGCAATTCCAATGCTTTCCCTCCTTGATATAGCATCCACGACTGTGGAAGTACGACGGAAAATGAGTTTAAGGAAAGCATTTTCACAGCACATCGTGACCAATTGAAAAAATAAATAAATATAAGTGTCAAACATGTTGTCACAATCAAACAATTATATATCGAGTAAATATTCGCATAAGTTACAGTAACTTACATAGCTCAATAGGTCCACTTTTTCTCCGGATAGTTGTCTATCGTGATTCTTTCTTCCACTGACAATCTCTAACACCAAGACCCCAAAGCTGAAAACATCGGTCTTAACAGATAAATATCCACGCATTGCATACTCGGGAGCCATGTAACCGCTGCACATAAAAAAGATTATAGATGAACAAAAGCAATACTAGAAGAGACGTAGTTACAAAAGCTTTGGACTGTTTTAGAACAAGAAAAAAAGAATTATGCGAGCTGAAGAAGAAACAACTTACTGAGTACCAGAAATCCTAAATGTATCTACATGGGTGTCATCACCCGGAAAAAGTCTTGCCAAGCCGAAGTCGGAGATCTTCGGATTGAGCTTATCATCCAACAATATGTTACTTGCTTTAATGTCTCTATGGATTATCCTCTCTGGAGCCTCCTCGTGTAGATATAGAAGACCTTTAGCTACACCCATAACAATCCGAAACCGTGTTGGCCAATCCAATGATGCAGACTTCCCTTTATCTGAAAATTTTTACCACTTATCAGCCCACCTTAAGGAAACCAAAACCCACTAACTCCTAGTTTAAAAAAATTTCTAACATGCCATATAAAATTTCATTAGCGGTCTGTGCATCAGCATGTAAAAATTCCTGGTACGAGCTGCTTACCAAAAAGAAAGTAATCAAGGCTTTTGTTTGGCAAATACTCGTAGACAAGCATCTTCTCCGGTCCTTCGATACAACATCCCAATAATGTTACCAAGTTCTTGTGCTGACTTCTCAGTAAAAGTTTCACCTCGTTAGTGAATTCTCTTACTCCCTGTCTTGAATTTAGAGATAGCTTCTTCACAGCTACTTCTTGACCATTCGGCAACAACCCCTGAATAAAATCGGCACGATATTCAGAACACATTCAAAAATATATACACACACATATAAGAGAGAGAGAGAGAGAGAAGTTTTGTCTACATCATTAGTCTATTGCACCAAAAAGAAGTATAGAAACATAGCACACTCTCTCTCAAGGAATGTAGGATTATACGGTTTCATTTCTCAAAAAGGCTAGAGATACTCTGAGAAACAATTGGCCCTTCATATGGGAACTTTGAATTTTTGTAAAAAGGAAGCCTTTATGGACTATTTTCCGAACCCCACAAAAAGCTCAAAACTTCACTTCTTCGAACGATCCATCCTCTCCATCTCCCACTCCTCGAAAATTCTAAAGTTTCTTTCCATCGATATCGACTATTTTATTGTTGTACGCTTTCCATAAAATAGTCCAAAGTAGCAAAATCACTATATTTTTCCACATAACCATTCTCCATCTGATGAACCTCAATCAAACCCAACTTTTGGGACAAAAAATGAATAAAAATTAATCATGCAGCTACTTATTTAGAGATAATGAATTATCTGAAAATAACTTCTTTCACCTATCAACATGCAGAACCGAGACAACAATTATCCTAGTTAGCATGTAACCATGTCAAGCAAGGATGAAGTTGAAACCCAATAATAAGATTGAAAAATTGAGGAAATAGCACTTTCAATCATTTTTGAACGAAGAAGTTATCCATAACATCACTTATTTTTACTTTTTAACAATGCCACTGTAGCTGAAAAGGGCCATAAAGTATTCGAGGAGCTTAACATACATTTTTTTTTTAAGGTCTTTGTTTAATCATGATATGTAGCTCTTATACAAGTTGTGCATAATAAGCACATTGGCTTCCAACTAGTTTTAGCATAAATTAATAAAGTTCAGAAGAAGTCACAGTTTTGGAAGCAAGGGCATTCTTAGTGTACGTGGACCTCAACCTAGGCAACATTTTCTTATAGCCATTTTAGACGGCCATGGAAGCTATGTCCTTAAGCCACCCATCAGCATCCTAAATATCCTGTGATGAACAAGTCAATATGATAACCATAATAACAACACGGCCTAAGCGAACCACTTTGGATCCGAATTTTTGCATCTGAACGTGCCTATGCCTCCTCAAACTCAACAACTCTGGACATTTCAAAAATAAAATCAACAAATGTTTTATTTTATTGCGTTAATTAGTGTTTTTTTTCTCCCAAACTTTTAAATTGACAAATTAACTCTGAATTTAAGGAAGTATTATAGAGTGCCCCTAACGACGATTACTAGAATTTAGACAGAACTAGTCCAAAAATCTATTAAGTTGTCTCAAATTAGTCATCTTATCTATTAACCATCCAAATCTCGATTGGAAATGAATGTTTTTTTTTTTGGATGTGGGATTCAAACTCTTCATTTTATGGTATGAAGTGACATATTTTATCGATGAGCTATACATGCAACCACATTATGAAATAAATGTTAAGAAGCAAATCTCGCATTTTTCTGTCTTGATGTTAGCGGTTAGACCAAAAAATAAAAATAAAAATCAGAGACCAAAACGGGATTCAGTCTACGATTTGGGGATTAAATATGAGATTAACCCTTACAAAAATAAATAAATAAATAAAACCCAACAACTCACAACAACAACAAAAAAATTAACACAATGTTCCTCCACGTACCCAATCAAAACCCAACACCTAATGAAAGTATAGGCTTAGCATGTGTTTGGTGCACAAGTTGGAATTAAGTTTTTTAGGTTAGAATTAAATTGAATTGAAATGTGCATTTGACAAGGCATTTAAATTGCTAAAATTAAAAAGTGTAAAAACTTCAAATGTTTCGAAACACAAAAATATATTAATATGGAGCTTGTTTCAAAATATCCCATTTGGACTTGTAAATGTAAAATTGTGAACTTTAAAAGTTAATAGTAATTGTGAATTTTCAGAACAAGACAAAAAAATTGTGATTCAAATTGAATTCCAAACAAGCTATTAAAAAGAATTTTGGTAATTACAGCTTATTTACAAGGTCAGTTTTGTCATTCGCCGTCCAATCAACCGGAAGTCCAAAACCGGAAAATCAAAACATACGGCACAAAAGTAGAACACAATATTGTACTGACATATGAAATTACAAAACAAACCTTGTAAACGGGTCCGAAGCCACCATGGCCGAGCTTGTTGAGCTCGGAGAATAAATTGGTGGCGATCTGCAGAGAGTTGAGGTCAAAGAAGAGGTCAAAAGCATCGAGAACTTCGTCGGCGTCGCCGGCGGCGGCACCGGCGGCGGAGCGGCGGGGCCTGAGGGACTCCAAGCAGGCACAGAGGAAGGATAAAAGCCCCATAAACGCATCAAACCGCCAGCGATGGTGAATTCGATCGCCGTACGGCTCTGTACTCAAAAGAGAGAGAAAGAAGAGATAGAAGTAAACGCGATTAGTTGACTTGCGAAATAAGCAATTTTTCGGTGAAGAAATTGGAATCGATGCAGTGATCTTGTGCTTGGTTACTTACCAACCATGAAAAACTCGGAAGAGGAGAAGCAGAGGAAAACGAAATGTCAGCTTTTGGACCGTAACCGGTTTTTCTTTTTTTTTTTTTTTTTTTTTTTTTTGTTAGGTTTGGTTATGGTGGTCGGTCTTGTCGTTGAGCGTGGTTGTGGGGGTTTTTTCCACTTTAATAGATTTGTGAAAAGTTCTTGGCTTGGTAGTTGTATTTTCTTCTATTTGGGTTTTTGTTCAAACTGCTTTTTGAGTCTATTTGCTGTTTGTCCCTACCATTATGTTATTATTTATCAGAAGCACACCACGTGGGGAAATTTAACTTGAATTGAATATACATTAGAAAGAGAAAGAAAAGACTTATGTGACTACAAATATAATTTTGCAATAATTTAATACTTGATTTCACCTTAATATATAAACAGAACGAAGTCATACTTTATGTTCAGTAAGAACACAATTAAAGATAAAAATTATAAATTAATAGCATAAAATAAAGTAAAATTTCTCACACTTTTTCATAACGAAATATTTATTAAATAAGCAAAACATAACAACTATTCTTGATGAGTTCTTAATTTTCAATACCTCTACATAATAGCTTTATTATCAATAGTATCAAAAATGTCTTTTTTAATGTAGACAATTAAAATCTGGATGACAATTAGTGAGGCCACAAATAATTTTAAAAGACCAAAAGTTTAGGAATTATATAAATTTTTTTTTTTTTAATTTTTCCTAGTGGGGGCACATGCCCCTACTAGGAACTCCTCCCTCCATGCATGAATGTAGAGTTCAAATGGAGATACATAGTTACAAATATAATTTAGTGATAATTTAATAATTGACTCCAATTTAAGATGTTGAGTTTGAATCTCCCACTCTAATTTATTAAAAAAAAAAAAAACAAACAAACAAACAAATACACTTATTTTGGATTAAATATGTCATCAATGCTTATAACATGTTTTATAATATAATTTTGGGAGAAAGAGTAAATATTAATTTTTAGAAAAAAAAAATTCTTATCCTTGCTTGATAGGAAACGAGGACACGGTCCACAAATCCCCTTCCCGGTGCTTTTCCCACACCAGTCATAATATTTACTATCAATAAAATAAATTCAATAAGTTAGAAAAAAATGTTGATATTCATTCTAAATTCAATCTAAAAGTTCATTGATCTTAAAAATAAATAAATAAATAAATAAAGTCCAACAAAATATGTATATAGAAGGATATGAAGGGTTAGGATTAATACTAAAACACATTTAACCAATTTGTATAATTTTTTTTAAAATGTGTTTATTTGGAGCGGGGAATGTTCCTCTCGTGCCCGTCCTGTTTCCATTCAAGGACAAGAACTTGTTCCTATTTTCATCTCAAACTACATTAACTATTCCTCACCCAGCTTTATTAAGGACAAGTACCCGCAAGAGACTGTTTTCATGGGGGGGGGGGGGGGGGGGGGGGGGGGGGGGGGGGGAGGAAAAAATTGGCATCCCTAATTTGATATTTATACCACAAAATCGCTAAAAACTCAACGTAATTAACCACATGACATTCACATGCAGAGCAGAGCCAAGAATTTTTTTTAAGATAGAAACAAATTTTAGTGAAGACTATATGAAATTTTTTTATTTTAGTAGGTTTATGTGATGATTTTTAATTTTAGTGGGGATAAAATAGTAAAAGTATAAATTTTTTTTATCGTAATTAATATTAATATGGGTTATGTGAGAATTTCTTATTTTAATAGGGACAAAATAAGAATTATATGAGAATATTTTATTTTCAGTAAGGATAAATTATAAAAATTAAAAAAATTTGAGGCAAAATTAAAAGAACAAAATTTTAAGTGGGGGCTGCAGCCTCCACTCATACCCCCCCTCCCTCATGCCTAGTTACGGAAATGTGCCCTGGATAAATCACGCTCATAAATTTATTTATTTTTAAGTTACACTGAGACATGCTTGATTAGCTAAGGAGCAAGTATAGAGGAAATGCAAATGTTCTTTTTTTGTTTTTAAATTATTTTTTATGCTGATTTATTTTATGTGGTCTTATTTACCAAGTATATAAGGCAAAAGGTTGGTTCCATCGATTTGTTCTTTTTCTTTTAATATTATAATTTTGTGACAAAAATAACTGAATGCGATTAATAAATCAAGATACGATTTAGAATATTTTAAAATTTAAGGACAATGTTCGGCAGCCTCGAGTTGCAAGGAATGCTTAGGATTGGCGTTTGGGTGGCTCTAGATTCGCAATACGATGGGTGAGACAGTATAGCATTTTGGTGAAGTTTTGAAGTTGTCGTTAAGGCTTTGTTTGGTAACAAAATTTAACTCAAATTAAACTGTATTTTTTTATCTTAATTTTTATCTTTTTTTTTTTTGAAAGTTAACAAAGTTTATAACTATTTTTTAAAAAGTCAACTCAACTCAAACTTAAAAATTTCATCTCAACTCAAACTCAACTCATTTATCAAACGGACCCTAAGAATAATTATTTATGAGTGTATGTTTGTATTTGTGCGGTTGATTTGCTTTAATTAGTATGTAAAACATTCACACATGTTGTTGAGGCAGGAGATGGGGCGAGGTCAAGGGTGTTGGTGAGACGGCATAAGTGTTGACGACATGTATATGTAGGGTGACATGAAAGTTAGGGTGAGATTAGTGATTAAGGTTTTCAAAAAAAAAAAAAAAATGATTGGGATTTTTTTTGTTTTGTTATCTTCATTATACCGTCTTTAGCCTTTATTTTATTTTAAATTTTAAATGTAATATAATGATATATTTGTCTATTTGGATTTGAAGTTAAAATTAAGTTTTGACCTAGATAACGTATTTATTTGTCTATTTATAAATACAATGTATATTTTTTAAATAAGAGTAAAACATATTGCATAAATATGTATAAAAATATCAAAATTAGAATTAGTCCAAGAAAATCAAAGAAGTCTTCCAAAAAAAAAAAAAGGAAAAAAAGTCAACCACGGGTTTTAGCTCCTATTTGATGTTCCAGTTTGGATCACTAATTACAACTTAATTTTTGCTTTTTTCTAACCTTAATTTCACTATTGATTGTTATTATTACAGTTTTGTAATTTAAATTTTAAAAATTTATAATTTTACATATACATGTTCAAATAAGATATATATATTTTTTAAATTATGTGAATTTCGAAACAAACAAAACAATCTCCATATTAATATTTTTTCGAAGACATTTCAAGTTTTTTCATTTTTTAACTCTAGTAATTTAAATATCTAGTTAAACACACAACTCAATTCAAACTAAAATTCTAAAATCTAAAGTTATGCACTAAATGAGGGCTTAATTTATCATTTATGTTATTTTGACCGCATCCTGATTCCATCGGAGGAAAGTGGAGCCACGCGCCTCTGCTGTCAACGGACTTATTAAAATTCTACGCTCAGTTGGCGTGTACTCTCACTCGACAACGAAAATTACAAGAGATAATGGTGATAAAGATTGACAATTTTTTCCACAATAAGGACAAAAGCATATGCAAACACCGCCATGCAAATTTGCAGTCTCAATCTGAAGGGACGACCAAATCACCGTAAAAAAAAAATGAACTTTTTTGTTTTTGAATCTCTGGATTTTTGACTTTACAGTTTTCCAATTTTATTATTGACTGCAATTCATTTTTCAAAAAGCTAATAAGAAGTGTTCAAAACAAGTCACTTTCATCACACGTTTTTTTTTTACCTTCAAGTTCAGTCAAAAGAAAAATAGTAAGATTTTTGGATTTTAGATGTCAAAACTCAAGAAAAGTAAGCCCCAATATTTTATTAAGTTTGGCCGACTAATAATGTAAACAGGAGAGGAAGTGTCTAACGATGATTCACTTGATAGGATTTTCATTGTTATCCTAATAGTTTGTTTGACATTTTAGTTTAACTCTAACTAAATTGTATTTTTCTGGTTGGATTTTTATATTTTTTTAAAAAGTCAAAAAAATTATAATTAGTTTTTGAAAAATTAATTAATTCCAACTTAAAATTTTTAATTTCAACCGGTGATCTAAATGGAAGCTAAGTAGTAGGTAGGATTCATATATATATATATATATATATATATATATATATTCAACAAAAAATAAATATTAAGCTTGCCTTTGGTTTCGTTCGCACTCAATCGGCGGACCAGTTAGTTCAAACTTGGATCGGGTAAACATTCGAGTCTAATATAAGCCACGAACGGCACAAGAACTGGGTCTTTTGACTAGTCATTTCATCGTTCGTCGTTCGCGCTTGACAAATATTATAAAGGCTAATCCCATTAACTGTTAAGCCCACGATCGATGATGACGTCATATTAGTTCACTCTGATAACTGTCAAACCCACGATCGATGATGATGTCATATCAGTTTACTCTAATAATTGCTAAGTTCCACAATCTATGATCAAATTCACCCCGATAACTGCCAAGTCCACATCGTGACTTACATTCTTACACGTGTCCCAAAAGACATTGAGCAAAAACTGCTCACCACGAACTATGAGTTCAGACCCACTATTCTTCCTCTATAAATAGAGGAATACCCTCTTCAGACAAGGGACTGGTCTTTTGACAATTTTGGCTTACTCTTACACTGTCCAAATACACTCAGAAATTGTAACTCACTAACAGTCATACATAGTGAAGAAATCATACATACAGAGGACGTAGCACATTTCCGGCGGACCTCTTGAAATTTCGGTGTTGTTGTTCTTATTCCATTTATTTTTTCTGGCTTGATTATCTTGTGATTATGATGTTTTACGAATCTCATAAACGATATCCAAGGACCTCATTTACTATTCATTTCATTCTTTTTACTAACTCCAGTTAAAATTTGATGGTAGATTCCCAACATTTACAGTTTGGCACCCACCGTGAGGCCCTTAGCCATCTTACACCGGAGATTCATAAAGCAGTTATGGCAGACAAACACAAACACCAAGAGGAACCTTTGCAGGGCAGTCCTGCTAATCAACCAGAAGCCTCAGCATCAGGAGGAAATGCCCAAATCGCTAACCTAATGCGATTGGTTGAAGAACTTACACAGAAGCATAACGCCCAACAGAACCAGATGGAAACATCAGTGCAGAGAACCAAATTTTAAAGAACCAATTGATGGCTATCAATACACAGGCCGCCTACTCCTACTACTATAACCTATATATGTTGGGTATTCAGCAAGGGCTGGCAGCAAGTTACGCTCTACTATCCTCAGGGAATGCGAAACACGATGCACAGCCCAATGGCACCAATGCAGCCCCTGTCCACACCGGGATACACACCAATGGCGAACGAAAGACGAGCGTAGCAACAATAGCCAGCGCACGGATCTAATTCCAAAAGACACAATACCTCGATGCAGCGTTCGACGCCCGATTTACCACCGCTGCTAGAAGGTCCTGTGCCGAAAGGAACGATGAATGTCGAAGAGATGATGCGGAACATAATGTCTGAGGAAATGAGGACATTAGAAGCACAAATGGAGCAGCATTTTTCTTCGCAGCCGCACAAGGCGACAACTTCAATGCTGGGGTTCGATGATCTCGCTCGCGGTGTCCGAGAAACTCCCCTCACAAAGTGCATAACAAATACAATCACCTCAAAGTTTGGCAGCATGTCTTTTCCAAGGTTTGACGGAATGTCAAACCCCCATGACCATTTACTACAATACAAGCATGTCGTACAGTCGACGAACATTTCGACTGACATGCTCGATGACATGATGTGCAAACTCTTTGCACAAAGTTTGAAAGGAGCATTTCTGAGATGGTTTTGCAATCTCCCTCCCGAATCCATTGATTCATTTGACGAGCTCTCGCTCAAATTCATGAGAAGCTACTTCGTACACATACAGTTTAGAAAAACCATGAAGGATCTATGGGGTGTGGTCCAAGGACCACATGAGTCGCTCCGCGCATACATTAAGCGTTTCAGCAAAGCGATTTCTGAGATTTCGGGACTTGATGACAGAACGGCGAGAGAAGCATTAAAGAAAGGGTTTAGACACAAGTCCCTATTCAAGAACGAGATTTGCGCGAGATATCCGCCTATAATCCAAGACACTATGCACCGGGCGAAAGGATTCATTATCTTCATTATACCATCTTTAGCCTTTATTTTATTTTTAATATTAAGAGTATTTTCGACATTTTTTTACCTAGGAATTGAGTATCAATAAAAAAAATATATAAATGCATTTATTTATTAAATGTAATATAATGATATACAAATATAAGATTTCAGAATGCAATATTTGTTTTTTGAATAGAAGTAAAATTAAAAAGATAAATAGATAAAGAAATAGCCCAAATTTTATCCTTTTTTAAAAATATTTGGATTTGAAGTTAAAATTAAGTTTTGACCTAGATAACGTATTTATTTGTCTATTTATAAAAAAACAAGGTTTTAAATACAATGTATATTTTTTAAATAAGAGTAAAATATATTGCATAAATATGTATAAAAATATCAAAATTAGAATTAGTCCAAGAAAAGCGAAGAAGTCTTCCAAAAAAAAAAGTCAACCACGGTTTTAGCCCCTATTTTATGTTTCGGTTTTGATCACAAATTACAACTTAATTTTTATCTTTTTCTAATCTTAATTTTACTATTCATTTTATTATTAAAGTTTTGTAACTTAAACTTTAAAAATTTATAACTTTACAGTTCAAATAAGATATATATATATATATATTAAAATTAGACAAAATTTCGAGACAGACGAAATAAGTTCTATATTGATATTTTTTTCAAAGATATTGCAAGTTTTTTCATTTTTTAACTCTAACAATTTAAATATCTAGTTAAACACACAACTCAATTTAAACACTCAAAATTCTAAAATCTAAAGTTATGCACTAAATGAGGGCTTAATTTATCATTTATGTTATATTGGCCGGATCCTGATTCCATCGGAGAAAAGTGGAGCCACGCGCCTCTGCTGTCGACGGACTTATTAAAATTCTACGCTCGGTTGGCGTGTACTCTCACTCGACAAAGAAAATTATAAGACATAATGATGAATAACTTTTGTCTACAGTAAGTACAAAAGCTTATGCAAACACCGCCATGCAAATTTGCAGTCTCAATCTGAAGGGACGACCAAATCACCGTAAAAAAAAAAAAAAAAAAAAAAAAAAAAAAAAAAAAAAGTGTGAACCTTTTGTTTTTGAATCTCTGAATTTTTGACTTTACAATTTTCCAATTTTATTATTGACTGCAATTCATTTTTTAAAAAGCTAATAAGAAGTGTTCAAAACAAGTCACTTTCATCAGACCTTTTTTAATCTTCAAGTTCAATGAAAAGAAAAATAGTAGGGATTTTGGATTTTAGATGTCTAAACTCAAGAAAAGTAACCGCCAATATTTTATTAAGTTTGGCCGACTAATAATGTAAACAGGAGAGGGAGTGTCTAACGATGATTCACTTGATAGGACTTGATAGGATTTTCAATGTTATCCTAATAGTTTGTTTAGTATTTTATTTTAACTCTAATTAAACTGTATTTTCTTGATTGAATTTTTTTTTTTTTAAAGTCAATAAAAATATAATTAATTTTTGAAAAGTTAATTAACTCGAACTTAAAAAATTTTAATTTCAACTGATGATCCAAATGGAAGCTAAGTAGTATATAGGATATATATATATATATATATATCTATATTCAACAAAAAATAAATATTAAGCATGCCTTTGGTTGATGGGCTTGAGTTGAAAGTTTTAAATTGGAGTTGTTTGAATTTCTAAAAATTAATTAAAATATTAGTTGACTTTTTAGAAAAATGCAAAAATAAGTTGAGTTTTTTTTTTAGATTTGAATTGTTGCACCAAGCATATACAAATAAAGTACGATTTATAAAAATCATTTTTTTTTATTACTCTCACTAGAGGAGATAAAAAAAAAATACCAAATATATCAAACCTCGTATTACATGTGACAAAACGCTTAAATAAGAATGGATCTACCAGTGAAATCTGATGACGTTTAAAGGGAAAGACGTATGCTTAAAGCCCAATAACGGATATATACATCGGCACACTGAAATCGAGCACATGTAAGGCTCTTTTTAATAAAACCTCGACAGTTGATGGAATTTCCCGATCAATTAAGGGCCAAGACTCAGTAGTACATGGGTCACTACTAACTCCACATAGAAGTAATTCCAGCAGAACCAAAACACTGTCAGAACTCAAATCTGATGGATAAACAATCAATGCATAAGGTGGATAAACCATCTCCATTATTAGAAATAACATATAAAAATAAAACACTCAAAGAAAAGACAATGAAGACATCATCATTATTACACACAAACCTGCATACGGTAAAACAAAAAAACCAATAACATAAAAAGAGTCATTGCCGATAAAACGAACCACATTGCTGGAAGAAAGTGAGTTGTCGAAGCCGAGCTGCTGTAGGACCTCTCCAGTACATGACGACCACGTACCACCACCAACAATCTTATTCCTGCCTTGCTCATTCCCACAATGTCCATTCTCCTGTCACGGGCTCACCTCTATCAAGACCCCTTACCATATGATTTCTACCTTCATCTCTAGAGCTGAGAAACCAAAGATAGGACAAAAGCCGCCACCGAAACCCGGCCCTAAGAGAGAGAAACGACTGAGAAACCTAACTCTCACTCGTTATAGAGAGAAAGAGAAAAGAGAAAGAAAGAAGAAAGTTCCTCTAAAAATCCTTTTTTATGCTGACCAAGTGAGAAGTCATAAATTATTACTATAGGAGAAAAAATTTAGAAAAATAAGACTCAAATTTATTTATTTATTTTTGGGGAGGTTACTTGTAGTATATGATAATATAGTTGATATGTGTACTAGAAATGGGGGAAAAAGTGAGGGGGGCTCGAGCCCCTAGTTTAATACTAGTTACATTCTTGTTTTTTTATTATAGATAATCTGCAGTTTTAATCATTAAATTACTTTTTTAACGGTTTGATCTAGTAGAAACAACATTTCTATTTTACTGCAAAAATTTAATATGAACACTTATTGATTAAATTATTAAAAAGTTAATACAACAATTAACATTGTAGTTTCTGTCAATAGTGAAAAAAAAAAATTTTGTTGAGGTTAGATTTCGTGTCATCTCTCACCATACATGTGTTCCCGGAGATATCATGGGAGACTACAAGACCACCTGTAGACGAACAGCTCACAAGACCCAAGAACGGGTCTTAGATAACAGCAAAATGACTAGTAGATGACTAACAAATCACCAGAGGCCAAATATGGAAAGTTAACTTTGTGAGCAGCACTAAGGAAACTAAATCCAGTGTATTAGGTAAGAAAATCAGCCAGCAAACACAGATCTGCTCAAAAAAGACACTTTCTTGATATCTTTCAGTCATTCCCAAATTAGAAAGTCAATTAACACAGGAAAAAGCAACTTCCCATCAGCACTTAAGGAATATCCTACCGGAATCAGGCAACTCAAGTAAGCCAATCAATCCCTATAAATAAAGGCTTACTCCACAAGCCTGGGGATCTTTTTACATAACGCCTCTTCAAAGTTTAATAGACGCTTCATCCAGCATATCAGCAAGATACGCATAATATTCCTCTATTCTTTCTGCATATCATCATTTCTCATCTCAATCTACCCCCTTTTTACTGGAGATCATCATTATTACATTCTTTCATACATAGTGGAAGATCCTGGAAGTATTATAGAGGACGTAACCTAGAAATTACATGCAAACCTTTATAAAATTGATTGTTTCTGTCTCTATTTACTTTTTCTGCAATTTACTTTATTTCTTGCAACTCACTAACGACATGCCAACGATCGGCCAACTACTCACCCATCATCTTATTTCAGTTATTGACCCTTGTTTTTCTATAATTGTAGAGTTCGATCCTATCCAAATTCCTATCATAGAAATCCATAAATGCATCTCATTCAAGATTTCTAACCTATTAATGTGCTTGTGACTTGATAAGAATGAAACTGAACTAATCTTATGTGTAAAATTAAGTCATGTCTTTTTTTTTTTTTTTTTTTTTTCTTTTTTTATAAAATTAAATCATGTCCTTTTTTGTTTCATAAATGGACCCCTCAATTTATACGGTTCTATCTAAGGACAAGGATAAGATGGTACCAATAATTTTTTTCTTTTATTCAGTTAAAAAAAGGAAAATAAAGTGCCGTAAAAAATAAAATGTATTTACGAGGTGTTATAGGAGCTAGATTTTTATTTATTTTTTGGTACTTGTTATAGGTGCTAGATTATTGATAAACAATTAATATTGAGTTAAGAAAAAGTCAGAACTTGACAAGACAAATCGTATTGTCACTACTGAAAAAAATATAATCAACGAATTTCATTGACAGCGTGGATTTTAAATGATTTATAAATGTCATATTTCAATTTTAAAATTATAATTTTTGTAGTTCATTTATGTGTTTATTAAGCTTATATTTGGTCGCCGATTATAGACAAAGCATGTGTAATTGGTTAGTCCTCTTGAGTTGGGGAATAGGAGTTGTTTTAATTATAGTTGAGTTGAGTTTTAGTATTGTGTGATTGGTTAGTTGGAGTTAAAAAAGTATAAAAACTTTAAATGTGGAAAACAAAAATATCAATATGGATATTGTTTTATTTATCTTGAAATTACATGCGATTTGAAAAAAAAAAAAAACATCTCATTCGAAATTGAAATAACAAAGTTATGGATTTTTTAAACTTGAGTTTTCAAGTTACAGTTAGAGCTATAAATAATGAGACTAAGATGACTTTTTTAGAAGAAAAAGCCAAAAATAATTGAAATTGGATAGTTTGAATGGTTGAATCAAGCATGCTTAATTCGAATTTACAATTTAAATTTTATATTTGAATGTAAATATTCAATTTAAATAAATGCTTGAATGTAATTTATAATCAAAACGATCATTAACTTTCAGTGTCGAGACTTTGCTAAGGAGTAGCTAATGAAAACCCTATATTCTTGAAATACTTACTATCTTCTTGTACTAACTAACCATTTACAATTTTTTTTTCGAAATTAAAAATAAGAGATTCAAATATTATATTTAATGAAATTACGATTAAATTATACTTCCCGTCACAATCATTTACGGTTTCAGTTTCACGTAAATTACGTACTTGCTACATAAACGATGTATGTGAATGTCCAAAGACTCGATTTTAGTCGAGTTGGAAGGAATGCACATTGGTAGACCTTGAAAATCAACTTGCTTTAATTTTCAGAAAAGAAAAAGAAATTAAATAAAATATAAAATAAAACGAACAATCAACTTTTTGCTAGAAAAACAAGAAATCAACTTGTTCACAACTTCCTCGAGAACAAGGAAATCAATCTCGGTCAAAGAGGTTAGCTGATTTTTCTTCCGTTCATGTATGTATAAGAAATTGACACGAGTGAATTAATGAGATTTTCAAACAAATTCAATTAAAGAATGGTCAAATTGCCCCTAAAAAAACAAAAAAAATGGTCAAATTGGTCTAAATAGAGACTGAAGGTTCAAAGCTATCCTCATCCTGAATTGTATGTAATATTTTGTGTTATGTTTAGCTTTAGTGAAGGTTCAGGTTCAAAAGCATGCGTAGAGCTCAAAGAATATTCATTTTTGACTTTCAGTTATTCCATGGCCATTTCAAAAAAAAAAAAAAAATGCAACATTTACTCGAGAATTAGAGGGACGACATTCTAATATAACTAAATTTTAGTCCCAAAAAAAAAAAAAAAAAAAAAAAAAAACCTAAAGACTAGACTTGGGACCTGTTTGGTGAAGGCTACGAACCAGAATTTTTTGGTTAAAACTTATTTTTTAAAATTTTATTAGGAGAAAAAACATTATATTAAAACGGTTTGAATAAGAACTTTCTGGATTTGTAAAGGACCTTAACTCCTTAAGGGGTAATCATAAATGCGGTCAATTGTTTCTTTAATGAGTAGAGAGAATTCTAGTTCTTAAAAACGACCCCTTAAACAAAATTTTAAAAACGAGACTGAGAAGCTCTCTCAATTATCTGAATATTCATTCTCTCTTTTTCACAGGGCAAAAAAAAAAAAAAAAAAAAAAAAGAGAGGAAAATTAGAATATTGAAACAATTGGGTTTTTTAATCCATAAAACTCTTGATAATACTAGAAAATATTAATTTGATACCCTATGATGATAGTATTTAGAGATATGATATGAGTATCCTTTATGATTAAAGTTGATAAAATTGCTATTCTTATTCAATAACTTAGATAGGGATACAAAATTGGAATGTTTCGAAATTATGAGCTCCTAATTAAATCTCTTCATTCTCACTCATCGAGCTAGTTTAAACATGATATATCAATTCATACCTTAAATTTCACTTAATTATACTTTGGAGTGCCATCATGATACAAATTAAGGATCTGTTTGTTGAATAACTTGAGTTTAAGATGAGATGAAATTTTTAAGTTTGAGTTGAGTTGACTTTTTAAAAAGTAGTTATAAATTTTATTTGACTTTTCAGAAAAAAAAAAAAATTAAGATGAAAAATTTAAATTCAGTTTGAATTAAGTTGATTTACCAAATATAAGCTAAAAAAAAGTTACCAACTTAATATTTTGCTACCATCATAAGTCTTTCGTGAGAGAGAGTGATAAAACACAAGATTCCAAAATAATAATGTTAATTCAAGGAAGTCTTTTTTTTTTTTTTTGCCAAAGAAGAAAGTCTCTTCTTTGGGCAGGAAAGTAAAAGGTCACATCAAAGGGAGACGTCCGTGCAAATGTCAAAGATCAATAAATTAACACTGCAGTCTACATTTGACTGATCATTATATTTTCAGATATAACAATCAATATACGAAATTGAATCCCGTCTTCGACTGCTTAAGCGTATTCTAGGGTCTTTTGAACCACAACTTCAATCCCACAAATCAAATAATAAATTTTAATTTTATCAAAGAAAATACTGTAAAAAAAAAAAAAAAAATGAAACAAGACATTTTACAGGACGTTAATTATGTCCGTGTATATGTTTAGATGGTTGGTTCTTTTTTTTTTTTTTTTTTTTTTTTTTTTTTTTTTTGATTTTCGATAAGTAGATGGTCCCCAATTTGTGAATTGCAAGACCATCATCTGTCAAGGTGTTACATTTGATTCCATTTGGCATTTTTCTCCCTAATAAATCCTGATGTGTCGTTTCTTGTTGACCAATAACCTTCCTTCTTTGACTCCTGTAACTGTTCTTTTCACCTGTTACGTTATTCTTTTTTTTTTTCCCCTCACTTTATGGCCTTTTATGAGTACATTTTTTGTTAAGTTTTAGGAGGGAGAAAGAACAAAATAGTTTTTTTTTTTTTTTTAAGAAAGTAATAATAAATTATAATAAAATTTTAAACATAAGAATAAATAAGATAATCAAATTCAAGAATTTATCAAAAAAATCTACGGATTTGCCGGTATATATATATATATATATATTATAACTTATCATATTTTGAAATACTTATTATAAACTTTAAAAATACTTATTAAATATGTTATTTACTATCATTTTCCTTTTAGAAATTGTTGGTACCATGCTAAGTTGTTTATTTTTCTACATTGGATATTATGTATTCATTTTCGAGTAACGTGAGAAGGAAAAGGAAGGGAAAAATTACTATTGGTAATTAGTGCCTCTCAAAAATATAGGGAAATTGTAGAATAAAATACATTTTAAAGGTGCTTTAAAGCTAGTAGCAAATTTTTTGAAAGATGATAGATTAAAACACATTTTTATTTCTCTCTTTAAAATAGGTGTTTCCACTTTTACCCTTTCACTCTTTCTCCAATATTTCTCTCTATCTCCCCCCCCCCCCCCCCCTTCTTTGAGGGTGTTTAGTTCACCCATTTGAGTTGGGATTTTGAAATTGAGTTTGAGTTAAGTTAAGTTGAATTTAAAAGTTGAGTGTTTGGTAAAAAGTTTGAGTTGAAAAGTTGTAAAAAAAAAAACAAGAGCTCTGTTTGGATATTCAAAATTTGAGCTAAACAATTTTTTTAGCTTTTTTAATATTCTATTGTAGGTTTTAGTGAATAAAAATGAAAAAAATTAAAATAAACTCAATTAATAACACACATTAACTTGGGTATGCAAAAGCTTTTGTAAAATGTTTGAAATAGCCAAAAAATAAACCAACAAAAAATACATAGTTTGTCAGTAAAAATTGTTAAAAATAAATTAATAATTACAATCCTTTTGACGCACTGGTTGATAAAATTGAGCTTGATTTCACGTTAATTTATACCATGGAAATGATTGATATCTTTCCCACATATTATCAGCCATCATATCTCTCATTTGATTCATTGCACCCCTTGTCGAGTCATGTTGCTGTGTTCCTGTACTTGGACCAGTACCATCGATCCCGTCGTCAAACACGTAATCCGCGTCAACATCAACGTGCCCACCTACAGGCACATAATCTGCCCCATACTCTTCAAGAAATGGATCCCTAACTTGCACCATCCTTATGAAATTATGCACAACCGCGCACATTACGTGGATCATTTTTTGTTTGTCCATTGGATAGATGTTGATGCCTTTAAGTATTTTAAATCTTGTCTTCCAAACACCAAATGTTCGCTCAATACAATTACGCAGCGATGAATGCGTGTAGTTGAAAACTTCTCTCCTGTTGCCGAGCCCGACGCGGCGTCTACGATATTCCGGTAAATGATATGTCTTTCGTCGAAATGGACTCAGGAAACAATCCTTATTGACGTAGCCCGAATCTACTAAGTAATATTTTCCTACAAAATAAACATCGCAATATGAATTCGTGTCCAATATTTTATGACTAATTTATTATATGTAAATAATGATATAATTCGATAATAATGCTTACCGGGTGGAGGTATTGGGAAACCATGGAATGCTATTACCTCCTCTAACATTCTGGCATCATGACAAGATCCCTCATAGCCGGCCAACATATATGTGAATTTCATATCAAACGAACATGTCGCTAATACATTCTGAGAGTGAAATTTTTTACGATTAATCCAAGCGTCAGCATTTTCGCGCCGTGGGACACATGGGACGTGTGTCCCATCTATAGCGCCAATACAACCCTGCATGAAACATCAGACTATTTAATATGCGTACCAAAATTTACAATAAGACATTTTCAGGAAAGCTCTTTAATATCATAATGTGCTTAGTTTATATCGATAACGTACATCAAACCATGGTCGGTATTTTTCCGAATGCTCCACAATCAAATGTTGAACTGCTGTGTAGTCGGGTGGCCTGATGAATTCATCCTTTAGCACACAAATAACCTTCAACACTTTAAAGAACCAACGTGAGGTTGTTTCTTTAGAATGCTGGAATAAATACGAAATGTGTCGGTTTGTAGTGCCTTGTGCAATTATGGATAAAAATATGAACAACTGCTCGTTCACATTCATTTTATAAGTTAGCGTCAATAATTCCCGACTACCTAATAGGTTACTTAGTGCTCTGAATGTTCCTGTTTTCATGCTTATCATTCCTTGAATTATTTCTTCATCGCCATTTAAAATCTCTTCGACACGCATGCTACCATTTAGTCTTGAATTATGCATTGGTTGTGAAGATCTTTGCCTGTTACGCCTATTGCCTGTCACGGCAACCACTGCCCTTACAAGCATAGCGTCATCATCTAGCTGATCGTTATGTGATTCTTGGTGGTCCACTTCATATTCGCGTGCGGAACCGGACTCGTTCATATTGATATTGCAGAGCTTTGGGATAAGTGCACTAGTTTACCTGTTATATATAAATTCCGCAAAACGACTTGAATTAGGCACCATGCCCCCACTATAATTAACATTGATATCATATTGTTTCAAAATCTGTCTGTACTTATTTAATTATCCACGAACTTTTCATCACATAACGTAATTTAACAACGATGGCATAATCAAATAACGTCAAGTAAAAAACGCAAGTCATCACATACAATAATTTAACAACGTAATTTAACAAACAATTTAGGCAAATGTTTGGTCGCTTAAAATTCTAAAAAACGTACCCATAATCCAATATAAAAAAATTATAAAATAGTTTCAATGTGATGGCAAAATCCGAAATAAAGGGAAAAAAAAATTTGAATCGACGACATAAAACTCAATTAGCCGATGGCGGTTGGGGGTTGACGACGAAGTCAATAATGCCCCTTTGATTGTCATCGCCAAGCTGGCAGAATGGACGCTGTAGCCGCGGATGAGCATCAAAATAGTGCCACATAATCGTTCGTTGATTTTTTGGAATACCCATTTGCTTCATAGTATTCATGCATTCCAGAATGTGATCCTTTTGGAATGTTTGGTCGCTACTTGTAGCCGATTGCGAGCGACCCCGGAAATGATTTGCGATTTCCTGTATTGCCGAGAAAGTCATCTCGTCCGTTGCGTCTCTTTGTTTCTGCTTACCAGCACTTCCCCTGGACCGTGAGGGACCAGCCTCGTTGGGCCCTCCTCTCGTGTTGCCCCGCCCCCTCCCACCGATGCTCGGACTCATATCCTCCTCAAAAATCGGCTGTGTTCCAGATTGGTCCATATAGAAATCAAAGTCAAAGGATGGAGTACTGCCACCTCCCATCGTAACTGACCCGTACCCCGAGGCACCGGCTGCATGATTTTTTTCAAAAACGTTGTAATACAATTCCTTGTTGCGAAGGCCCCGTAGCGGAGATGGTTGCACTCCTTGAAAACTTGAAAATTGCTTATGATTAACATATGCATGTACTAGTATCGTTGCTAATATACACAATAATATAGGCTAGTATTAGAAAGTACAATTACTTGGACAAAGCTCTGCCACGCCTCATCCGAGCAAACAACTGTATCCGTTGCCGGATCATATCCTAGGCCGATGTGTGAATGCAATGCCTTCCAACCCCTATAAATTTTTTTCATCCTCTCTTTTTTGTATATAAAGTGGCACCATGAGCCGGAACACCACCAAATTGTGCGTTAAACTCATTGGCCCATAGATCAAGAATGCTGCTTATTGGCGACTTACCGCCAATAGTCCCCAAATGCTCACCAAGTTTTTCAAGGAATAATTTTTCCTTCGTGGCATTCCACACGTACGTCTCACCGGAGGCCTTGCGAGGCATTTCCTTCATACATCGAAAATCATAATATGAAAATACACCACAAACGGCAACGATTGGGAGGTCAAGTTGGCTCAGTATGTTTTGATTGACATATTGCATCTGAAGCATGTCATTGACCCGATACAATGGCAGCTACCATGGCATTAAAACCGGCAACTACCAATATATATCGAGTTAATGACTCACCAGTCAGATGAAATCACAGTCCATGATAAAGGGAATGATACATCACAGCCAAACGTAAGGGGAATATTGAAACAGAAACGAACAAAGGCATTAAAAAGGCGTCGAACACCTGAGACGACATTCCAAGTAATGAACAAAATCGACATGACTAAAAAAATTCCCAAAACTTGAACCAGCTACTACAAACCGCATCTACCAACTGAAAGATGAACAAAATCAGAAACAGACTGTGTGGCTGAGTATTACATTTTGGAAGGGGGACAAAATATGATTGTGAAACAAACGGGAAAAAACAGAATATGTGTTATAGGTAAAAACAATGAAACGACGAATTGACCTACTAACCGCATCAACCATCTAAAATCCGAAAGAAAACCACAAAGATGAGGTAAACTGCAAAATTGAAACTGAGATTTCGACCATTAAGATGCATCAGCAATGAAACCAAAGAAACAAACAAAGCGAACCTATGGTTGAGGTCACGGAAAATAGATAACGACCCAAAAAATGCATCAACCATCTCAAACGAATCAATCAAGCTAAACCAACTCCAGACTGAGGGAAGCAATCAATTTTTTCTACCAAAAAACTGCATCACAAATCGAGAGAATAAATCCAACCCACCCATGTGAGTTTGGGTTCAGAAAAACATGAAGGAAATTAAAAAAACACCATGGGTGAACCAAACAACGACAACAGCAGGGGAAAAAATGCCCAGGATAGTAAAAGTACAAACAACATATATCTGGATTAATCATACAACATTAACACAAATAGGAGTGGATTCGAGGGTTAACAAAATCGACAAATATTCTGAAGCCGAGCGAAGCCCGGCCTTCTAAACACTAGAATCCTTGGACAATGAACAGCTTAAGTAAAAGGTTAAGAAAATATACTTGGGTTACGGAGTTCGAGCCGGAGGAGGAGTAAACGGTCGATGAAGGCAGATTAGGGCAGGAAGTAATCGGTCGGCGAGCTGATTTCATTGATCGGAAGTAGTGGGTAATACGAAACCGTCGTCGAGATTGCTTCGCGGACCCCAGTCGGCACCGCATTTGCCACCGGCGGTACCCAAGCCAGGAGTCCGATGTACAGACACAGCGGGTTCCCGAGGGCGACGACAAGAATCGACTATATGCTGAGGTGGAAGCAACCCTTGAAACGAAATTAGGGAATTAGGGATTTCGAAATCGCAACAAATTTCAGGCAATTCCAACAACCAAAACTCCACATTAAACCCAAGGGAAAAGATGGGGATGTTATTAGGGGTGAAGAGGAAAGCAAAGAACTCGGGGACTATGGAGGTATTGTAAGAGCAGGGGAACAGTGAATCGAATATGTTCGATTTCAACACCCACAGAACCAAGACCTGCCTTCGACAGAGGAGAAAAGACTGAACGCACATGGGAAACAGAAACGACAGACGAAGGAGCAGCAGGGAGGCGAAGGGGGAAGGAGACGAGGAGCTGTGGGGAAGAGAGCTGTAGAAAACACTATCCATGCACTGGGTGAACAGTAAATGTTGCTAGGATTACTGTGCAACGGTTCAGTGGAACATTTAAGTTGGACTCAAATGCCAAACACCGAGAGTTTTGTTTGAACTCCAAACTGCCCACTCAAATGGGTGAACCAAACACCCTCTTTGTCTTTCTTTCCCCAAAACGGCAGAGCTTTGATGATGTAGTGAGATTAGTGCTCCGATGGAATCACGACGTGAATGACGATGCCGTTTCAATTTCCTCTCGTAGATTAATGACAGTGTTTGTGGTCTCAAAGCGAAAGCGTTTGCTGGCTGGATAAGGTGGAGGAGATTTCGCTTCCATGAAGCTTCATGCTCAATTCGCGATGACAACATGATGGAGCTCCGTCCACCACAAGATTTGGATCTGTCTTCTTCAACAAATTGGTGGTTTTCAACAAAGGCAGATCTTCATCCAAGTCAGTGGCTCCGTTTGTAAAGATAAAAGCAAAGATAGTCCGGTGAAGCTCTATCTACTTCGAGCTTTAGATCTGTTTTTCCAGCGAAAATAGTTCACTAAGTGAATTTTCTAGTAAATCTTTGGATTTTCTTGTAAATAATAATTTTATGGGTAAATAATAATCTTCGGTTCACGATGATGACTTCTCCGCAGATGACGACCTCCATTGACAAGTTTGCAAGGCTGCCATGGTAAAAGTCGTGAGGTTGACACCCAAGTGCGAGTTTTTGATGATGCTCGGTTTGGTGACAGGACGACTATGCACAATTTTAGGTTAAATAGAGAAAGAGAGAGAAGAGGAGGAGAAGGAAAGAGAACGAATATTTTGATATTACGTATGGTCATAACTCTGATTATGTTATTTATTATATTGTTTAAAAATTTATGTTATAATTTACTGTTATTCTATTCAAAAATACTATTTGATTTTTTCTTACTAAAAATATATATGCCAAAGGTGAAACCATTTTAAATTAATTGTCAATTAATCTGGATGGTAATGGAAACTTAAAGATCTTGTCTTCATGTCAAGAAGTTAACTCTTAAATTTATTTGAGATATATAGTGGATGAAAGGTTTGTAAATATTTGAGTTTTTTTTTTAGTACTTATAAAGTATTTGTATTTAATTTGGGGTTTTGGAAGTTTAGCATTAATGGTGTCATGAACGTGGATGAGTTTATAGCATGTATCTTGGAATCTTTTGTATGAAATGAAGAGTATTGATATTCATTTTTGTACAAGGTTTTTCCTTAAGGCGCAACTCCAATTTTCATATCTTGTAGGGAAAATGACATGGATTGTCATAAAATTTGGTCTTGGTTTGATTTCTGCAAAAACTATAAGAAAAAAGTGTCACAATCACAGTCAATTATATAAAAAATGTGATTTGTACAAATCAAAATACCTCAAAAAGTTACTCAAGACTTTTTTTCCCCTTTTCCCTCTCTCTCTATCTCTCTGTTCCTTTCTCTCACTCCAACCTTTATCCCATGGCGCCATCCAATGCCGCTGCCCGTTGCGGATCAAATCCGGCCAACGCCCCTCAAAAGTCTAGGGGTTTGTTTGGTGGAGTCATTTGAATGGTAATATTTTAGAAAACATTCAAATAAGAACAGTTACAAAGTTTGACAATTTTTGCCGTTTTTGTCAAATTATATTAATTTCCTAGTAGGACACGTGGAGAAAGGAGGGATCAAGACTCTCTGTATTTCTATATAGTTAAGCGATTAAGATAAGAGATTAGAGTAAGATTAAGATAAAATAAGATAATATATCTTTATAATTTCTTCAATTCTACATCATTGTTTTAATGTTTTACTTGCTATTAGTTTAAATTTTGTTATTAAGATTTATTGTTAGAAGACATTTATTTTCTTTCATAATCAGGTGATAACTGACAACTCTCTAAACCTAACAAATTTCCTTTAAAAAAAAAAAAAAAAAAAAAGCTAACAAATGGAGCAAATTTGCGACAAATATATACTATATACTAAAATAATGCAATGGGTTACAGTTCTTTGAATAGTGCACGGACTATTCTGCTCCTTGGGCAAAGTTGATTTTTCCTCTAACTACAGTGAATGGACATAATTGCCCTTTTTCCCTCATTACATAGACTGATTTGCCCTTTGGTCAGTGTTGCTTTTCCCTCCGCTATAGTAAATAGACGGTTTCGCCCTTGGTTTTTGTTTTTTGATGATTTTGAATAGTGCGCGAACTATTTTGCCCCTTGGGCAAAGTTGTCTTTTCCTCTAGCTACCGTGAATGGACATAATTGCCCTTTTTTCCCTCATTGCATGGACCGATTTGCCCTTTGGTCAGTGTTGCTTTTCCCTTCTGCTACAGTAAATGGATAGTTTTGCCCTTGGTTTTTGTTCTTTGACGATTTTGCCCTTATCAGATGTACTTCTCCTTATGTTGTTTTTTGCTCTCTTTTTTTTTTTTTTTGTGTTTTTTAAATTTTTTTCGAAGCATTTTCTTCTCTGATTTTTTTGCAACACTGTTTATTTTTCTTCTCAGGTTTTTCCTTTTCTCCGAATCCTAAGCTTTGGTTTTTTGTGTTCTTGATTTGTTTTTGCTGTTATTTTCTTCGTCTTCTGTCGTTATTTTAATTTTTTTTTGTTTTTTGTTTTAGGCTTTTTTTCTTTTCTTTCTAAGGTTTTTTCTTTTGCTTTTGGTTCTTCAACTTTAGATTTAAAATTTTTTTTTCCTTACTGTTATTTTGGTCTTGGTTTTTTCCCCCCTTTTTTTAGCTTTTTGGTTGGATTTTGTTGGTCATGAATTTTTTATTATTATTATTATTAGCAGGGTTTTTTCCTACGTATATATTAGTAGAGACATTTTTTTTTGTTTATGTATGTTTTTGTCTATTGGAATTTTTTGTTTCTATATGTTTTTCTCCTAAATGTTCCTTCTTTTTTTTTTTTTTTTTTTTTTTGTCTTTTTGGGTGTTTTTCCTTTTTTTTTTTTAATGGTTATTTTCCCCCTACAAGTATATAATCAGTGGTGTCGTTTTTTTTTTTAAATTTCTTTTTTTAGGGTTTTTATCGGTCTTTTTTTGTTGTGATTTTTTCCCTTATTATTATTAGTAAGATTTTTTGTTACATATGTGTTAGTGGATATATATATATATATATATATATATATATATTTTGTTTCTGTATATTTTGTTTATGGAATTTTTTGTTTCTCCATTATGTTTCTCCAATTTTTTTTTTTTAGTTTTTGTGTCATTTTTTCTTTTTCTTTTTCTTTTTCTTTTTTATAGTTGTTTTTTCTTCTGTATGTACATAATCAGATAAAAGAATTTTTGTTTTATTTTTTATTTTTTGTTTTTTTTTGTTTATTATTATTGTTATTTTTGCTTCCTGTATTTACATGGTTTGAGAAAATCAAGGAAAAAACTGAGCAAAAAATTAAAGAAAAAATGGGCTAAGAATCTGGTTTTTGCTGTACTTATTTATTTATTTATTTTATATACATATATGCTGGTCTTTATTTCTTATTTATGTTAATTTGCTTATGTAGATTATGATAATAATGCTGTGAACATGGTGGATTGTGAGTTTGCAATGGAAATTTCAAGCACTTATTTATGTGATATTTTGATTTTTGATTTTTCTCTTTTTTTCCTTCCCCTGGGTAATATTTTACTGAACTTGGTTTTTAAATTTTATGACTTGATTGTGAGATTTATTTATTTATTTTTTGTTGTTTTTAAGATTTGCATATCCTTTTCAGATGATATTGTATTTGTTAGTTTTATTTGAATGAATTGTTGGATTTTCTTATCTGTATTGTTTTGTTAGATTTAAATGGATTGTTAGACTCTTTTATTCTTTAGGCTTCTAGACCTCTTACGTTGTTTCTTAGGCTATCTCCAACCAAAATACTCTATTTTAGAATACAGAAACTCTAAAATAGAGTATCTATCACTTCAAATAACTATTTCATCTCCAACCTATTTACTCTATATCATACTCTAAATGGAATATTCTATTTATATTCTTTTTTATAATCATTTAGAATTTTTATTTTTACCTAAATATTACTTTAAAATTTAATTAAAAAAAGTAGTTTAGAGTATGAACAGTGATACTTCAAATATGAAGTATACTGTTCATACTCTATATTTGAAGTTCCATATAGAGTATGGGTTGGAGATGCCCCCATACTCTAAATTGGTGTAAACCTCTATTTTAGAGTATGGTTGGAGATGGCCTTAGCTGCAGATTTTGTATTTACATATGTTGTTATGGTCTTTGTTGATCTGTCCCAGACATTTAATGCTTTTAAACAATCTTTTTGGATATGTAATTGTGCCATTTGTTGTAATTCTGTGATTTAATGTTTACTTTTTTCAGTTTCACTGCATTTTTTACAGTTGTTACCCTGTTTTTAATGCTTCTAGCTAGGTTTTAGATCTGTAATACCCTGATTTACCCAAACTCTGTTATTTGTTATGACTAACCATGTTTTCCTCTGATATTTTACTGAGATAACTCTGTTTTTTGTGTGATATTTATGCTTTTTTTCCTCACCGACCTTTGAATAATTAAAAAAAATTGAAATTTTATTTTATAATTTTTCAATTATAAATAGTTTGCTTCTTCATTTATTGCTGTATTCCTACGTTTAACTATCACTGCTTTTGCAATATTCTCTTACTCACTCTCTTTACAACCGTCATTTAGTTATTACTATATCAGTAATATCTTCCTATTTACTCTTCTGTCAACATTTTTTAATTGTTACCCTGACTTTTTTATTCTCTCATTTCTTACTTTCTAAGAACTAACATTTTTCACCTACTATTTTATGTGAAGAGAGCCTTTTTCATTATGGTATTGCTCTTATTTATATCTTTTGACTGTTATTGAATGCTTTTATTTGACTGGTTTCGATTTCTTCCTTAAATATATGTTTTTTTTTATTTTCTATTTATTTGTTCCTATAATATTTTTCTATTTCCACGTACTGTTTAATCATAGTTATTAATATATTATGAAAGGATTTGGTTTTGTTGTCGTGTTCTCTTCTTTAGTTTTTGTCTTTGTTTTTTAATATGGTGTGATCAACTCTGTTTTTCGAAACTTTTATCTGTCAATGTTTGGATTATGTCACTGTTATTATATGTCAGATGATTATGAAATAGGATATGATAATTTATATGATTGCTGTACATATAAGGAAATATGACTCTATTTGTTTGAATTATATTATCTCTCAATCATTTTGCTATTCATGTTTATGTACTCTTATAATTTGTAATATTTGTATATATGCCTATATGATATTGATCTGTGATTATTATTGTCACTTTGCTTTAATTTTTTTTTTTGTTATAATTACTTTTTGATGACATTTTTTCTATATAGATTTAAGCTTACTAGAATGATGGGTAAATTTCACTTTTAGCACCTGTGGAATAAATTGTATTAAAATCAGCACCACTTTTTTTTCCCTTCACTTCTAGTACTGCCACGTCACTTTTCAGTCTGATATGTGGGGCCCAGAAGGATTAATTGTATGTCAAATTACTGGATTATCCTCATCTCCCTCGCATGGCCCCCGAAACCAGCATCTACAGTTCTTTAGAGAGAGAAAACGAATTCTAGAGAGAGAAACAGTTGCAATCGCTCGGAAACGCTCGGAAACCGTCCGAAACCACCACAAAAGGCATCTACAAACAGCTTCGTGATATACAAGGCAGAATATTTTAAAAACTAATTAAAGATAAGTTAACGAATCAAAAAAGTCGAAATTTCAAAAAATTACAAAATCTGGTTTCAATGTCTAAAAACTTTGCGTTTAACGATTTGTTTGCAGAGGGGAAATTTTTTTTATTATTTTGAATTTGTTTAACAGTTGGTCTTCTCACAGGGACGGTCATTATCATAATGACCGCCTGGTAATTTTTGTTGTGACCCCTGTAACTGTTAAATCTTAGCGTATAATTTTGGTCACAACGATATTGACCAGGTGGTCATTATAAAAATGACCAGTTTTTTGTCAGACGTCCTCCCACAGGATCGGTCATTTTCATAATGACCCCATGGTCATTATCGTTGTGACCCCTGTAAATGCTCAATACGGTGACATATTGGTCAAAGTGTTAGACCATTGGTCATAACGGTTATGACCAGACGGTCATAATCGTTATGACCGATAGTATAAACCAGTGGTCATAACGGTTATTACCAGACGGTCATAACCGTTATGACCGTCTGTATAACACAGAGGTCGTAACGGTTATGACCAGACGGTCATAACCGTTATGACCTATAGTATAACGTAGCGGTCATAACGGTTATTACCAGACGGTCATAACCGTTATGACCGATAGTATAAACCAGTGGTCATAACGGTTATTACCAGACGGTCATAACCGTTATGACCGTCTGTGTTATACGTCGGTCATAACCGTTATGACCGATAGTGTTATACGTCGGTCATAACCGTTATGACCAGAAGGTCATAACCGTTATGACCGATAAACTATTGGTCAATACGGTGACGTATTAGTCAAACCCTAACAAAATTTTTCGTTAGATCTCCCGCCCATTTCAATCGCGACAATATATATACAGTAACCAAAATTTTGAAAACTTTTTCTTTTCTCTTTTCATCGTTTTTCTCTCAGTGAAGCCTCACGATTCCTCTCTGCACCATTACCCACTGATCGAAACTCACTCTAAGTCCAACAAATCTGAACATATCTTTGTGCACTCTGTTAATTCGACATCTGACCATCCTCGTCACAGTTATCGGCAGAATCTGCCAGATCTTCACACTTCCAATCAGCCAATCTGAGGTAATGGTGCTTCTTATTTGGTTTTATTTGTTAATTTATGATTTAATGGGCGTGCGTTTTGAAATATATTGTATAAACAAAATCTCTGTTACCAGTTTTGAGATATAATGGTGCTTGTTATTCGGTCTCCTGTAGCATATAATATAATCTTAGATAACAGAAGAAAACCAAATTATTGGATAACTTGATTCTGTATCATTTAGGAATGGATGCGGTTTGTGTTTTCGTAAAGTATAATGGTCAATGGGACGGCACAATGAGATATGTTGGTGGCGGAATGAAGGGAATATTGGTGCCCGAGAACTCAACATATGTTGGTCTTGTTGAGTTGGTGAGAAGTGTGCTTGGAATTAGGGGCCCAGAAAAGAATATAGTCATGAGATACGGTGTTGAACCTGGATTGCCTCTTGTGAGGATACAGTGTGATACTGACGTTAAATTCTACATACAACTAAAGAAGAAGGATGTTCATGTGCTTAGCAAATTTCCAGTTACAATCGATGTATTAGATGAGTCCGCCGCGGAAGCCATGGCACCAGAGGTAGGGGCAAGCAACCACATAGACATTCAACGTTCTAGGGAGGGGGGACAGAGTGATGAAGCCGTGCAACATGTAAATGACATTAATATGATCCTAACCCCTCCTCCCCCTCATATCACTTCTCCTACAGTCGGTCTGGATTTGCACACTAACCACGGAATTGAAAATCAACATGAAATATTGAACAATGACTTAGGCACGGATCACGATGATTGTAATGCCGGGAAATTTAATGTTTCGGCTGATACTCATCGTTCAAACGAAAAGAGTATCGCAGCAAGCATTGGAGGCCATTCTATTGTCAACAATATTGGATCTCAATATGACAAAGTATCAAGTAGTGACAGTGTATCCGACGGAGTCGTTGTTGCTGATTATACACCCATCACGCTGCGCGTCAACTGTGTTTTTGAGAACAAAAAGTTACTGCAATACCATCTTCATCATGATGCCATGAGTAAACACTACCAATTCAAGGTGAAGAGGTCGAACTCTACTCTATTACACGTTATATGTATAGATAATGAGGGATGTCCATGGCAATTGCGTGCGACTAGTATGAAAGGTAGTGAACTGTTTGTTGTGAAGAGGTTCGACGACGTCCATACTTGTTCAATTGAAATCGTTCAAGGGCATCATCGTCAAGCGAAGAGTTGGATGATTGGGGAGTGTGTTAAGGCAAAATACTTGGATCCGACCAATTCCTTATATAGACCATCTGAAATAATGCGAGACATGCAGGCCGAATTTGGAGTGTCTTTCAACTATTTTAGAGCATGGCGAGGGAAGGAAGCTGCACTGACAAGCCTGAGGGACGATGATGCTGAGTCATACAAAGGTAATTTCCCTTGTCTGGTTATACGTTCGTTACTGTCCTTATAACTATTATACTTAAAACTATTATACTTAAAACATGGTGTTGATAATTTAATATATACAGTTCTGCCAACGTGGGCTGAAATGGTGAAACGGAAAAATCCTGGATCCGACGTTGATATTGAGACAGACTCAACAAATTGTTTCAAATTCTTTTACATGTGCTTAGCAGCTTCGAAGCATGGTTGGCCTTATTGTCGTCCAGTGATTATGGTTGATGGATCAGCACTAAAGGCCAAGTTTGGAGGTATGTTGCTTGCAGCCTGCGGACACGACGCAAATGGCTCCATATTTCCCCTTGCATTTGGTATCGTTCCGTCGGAGAGCAATGAATCATGGACATGGTTTTTCGAGAAACTAAGAGATTCAATCGGCACGCGAGAGTCTCTTGCTATTGTGGCCGATAGGCATAAGGGTATCGAATATGCAGCCAACCTTGTGTATCCAGATGCTGCATTGAAGACTAGATACAAAGATTTCAAAGGCCCTTTGAAGACCTATTTTGACGGTGCCTCGAGAACATATCTTTTAAGTGAGTACCATCGTCATATGGAATCCATCCGTTGTCGTAACCCCGACATGCATCGTTACCTTCTTCAGGCCGATCCTATAAAGTGGTCGCGAACATACTTCAACGGTCGGAGATATGCAATCATGACAATCAACATTGCAGAGTCATTAAACAATGTGGATCGGAAAGCCAGGTTAATGCCAGTTGGATTCTTGGTGGAATGGCTTAGGGGACTACTACAACGATGGTTTGTCGATAGACGTGAAGAGGCCCTTAAAATAACATCTAAACTGGCCCCGAAGGCAGAGAAATTGATTCGCACAAACTTCGCTTTAGGCCTAACAGTAACGGTTTGTGATAACGACCCTATTTTTAAATTTTATTATAGCTTCGCCTTAATGCGATCGCTTAAACTAATGTCTTAAAATTACATTTGTTACAGCCTCGGCCAGCTGATCAGTTTGAGTACGCCGTCACCAACAATGCTGCCCAAATATAGATTGTCGATATGAGCGAAAGGACATGTACTTGCAGACGATTTCAGGTCGATCAAATTCCTTGCCCTCATGCAATGGCCGTATGTAACCACTGTTGAATTGATCCTTATAATTATTGCTCTAATTACTACACAAAAGACTATCTGTATGCTTGCTATGCACATGTAGTCCACCCTATTGGCAGCCCCGAGGGCTGTGACGTATCTGAAGAAGTAAGATTGCGAATTGTTAATCCTCCCACTACAAAGCGTGGGCCCGGAAGGCCACGGGTTCGTAGGATTCCGTCCCAAGGTGAAGAACAAGAGCCTAATCGGTGTGGTAGATGTAATGGTTACGGACACAACCGTCAAACATGTACCAACTCAGTACCCTTACGAAAACGTCCAACCACAAGGCCAGATACAGAGTTCATAACACCAATTTCATAAATGTGATGATAGTGTAGGGTCATTTTACTTTACTTTTTTTTATCATTATTGTATAACAATTTAGCACAATTTATCACACTTCAGATTAAACATGACCAAGATTTTTATGATAAGTACAAAGTGTAATTTTTAGTACAATAGATTGCTATAACACGCTTTTATTATATAAAAAAACATTAACTATTAAGCCAAATATTTTTTTAGGTGGATTTAAGACCAGATGTAATAACAGTTATGACCGTCTGGTCATAACTGTTATTACCTCTGTGTCTTGCCTCTGTGTTAGACCAGCGGTCATAACAGTTATGACCGTCTACGTTATACTATCGGTCATATCGGTTATGACCGTCTGGTAATAACCGTTATGACCGCTACGTTATACTATCGGTCATAACGGTTATGACCGTCTGGTCATAACCGTTATGACCGCTACGTTATACTATCGGTCATAACGGTTATCACGGTCAAAGAAAATGAGAAGCTAAAAACAAATCAAAAAACGATTTCCAATTCTTAAAAAAAAAAGACGAGAAAAATTATAAAGAAAACCACCAGCTATTTCAACGTACCTTCCAAATTCGACTAGGGTCATAACATTTTTTTTATGTCGTAAAGTTAATTAATGAGTTTTTTGTTTAAATGGTTATTTTGAGGTATAGAGTGTTGATTTATGCTATTTCCTTTTTTTTTTTTTTTTTTGTGGTACTAATCTAGACTGAGATAAATTATTTTGATACTAAACCTTTAACCAATTTTTACATTGATTTATTTCAGAATTGAGGGGGTTCTTATGTCTCAATTCGAAATGAAATAGATTTTGGGTTCCAAGGAAATAATTCTTTATTTCATTCTTAAGAAAAAGAGTCGCTCCATTATATTGAAAGACATATCTTAATCTTAACTTATATAAGTTCACAACGTTAAAAACCGGGCTTTGTGATAATTTGTAAAAAACATATGATTGTGACAAATAAGATAAGTCACAAAAAGTTTGTAAGTTCTTATTATTATTAATATTAGAATTAGAGAGTGACTCTTTTATAGTCGAAATAAACTGTGTTATATTTTGATTTGTTTTATCAATTTTCTCTTGATTTATTTCATTATTGTAAATATAGTTATTATAGGAATTATAAGAGCTATATTTATTAACATCTTTTTTTTCTTGATTCAAAAAAATAAAAAAAGTTGTCCATTTATTCTAGGAATATTACAGATAAATAAAAAGATATTTATATATATTCTGTCAATGAAAATCTTATAAGATAATTTGATTTACGTATTAGTCTAATATTTCTTCTTTTTAATAGCCGCAAAATCTTTGTTGGTGATTCCACTCTTTCATCATCATAACTTATTTTGTTATAACTAATATTTATATGTACTAAGTTCAGGGTACTACAATAGGCCTTTTTACGTTAATTTTTGAACATAATTCGTTATGTGCCATTACTTTTGACCAAATTATTGACGTATTCCGTTAAAAAATCATTGTAGCAACAATTTAAGGAATTAGTGGCATTCTTTGTTATTTTATTATAGTTATTGTATTGTACCAACATTTTAATATTTTAGGATCAATCCAGCTACTAAAATTATATATTGTTGAGAGTTTAGGGATTAATTGATCAATTTACCCCTTTTTTTTTTTTTTTTTTTTTTTTTTTTTTTTCTATTGTCAATAAGGTTTAATATCGCTTGTATAAAAAATAATTCCTATTTTGTGATTAAACTTTAAAAACTATTCACCCCTTAAATTCTAAACTAGTGTCACTTAACCTTTTCTTGTTAGAATAATTGATACTAATACAGAGGTCATAACGGTTATGACCAGACGGTCATAACCGTTATGACCGATAATATAAACCAGTGGTCATAACGGTTATTACCAGACGGTCATAACCGTTATGACCGTCTGTATAACACAGAAGTCATAACGGTTATGACCAGACGGTCATAACCGTTATGACCGATAGTATAAAACAGAGGTCATAACGGTTATGACCGTCTGGTAATAACCGTTATGACCACTGGTTTATACTATCGGTCATAACGGTTATGACCGTCTGGTCATAACCGTTATGACCTCTGTATTAGTATTGAAAGACATAAAGTTTTTTATTATTATCATGTACAAAAATACATTCCATTGATAATGAAACGTTTTATTCCCACCTGATCATCAATACGATGAGTGTGTAATGTTACAATTAATTTTACAACGACAGACCATTAAAAAACAATCAATCAATGGGGATTAGCAAGAATTAAATAATAGTACTATTAACAGTCTGGTTAAGTTAGATAACAAGATTGAAAAAGTTAGTCTAAATGTTAAACGTCCCCTTCCTCATCAGCATCACTTTTATAGGTATCAGCTAGCTTATTTTTGGCATGGGACCATATGTAACAGGCAAAATACTCCCTAAAGATTTGCATGCGTTCAGCAATCACCCAATATCTGACATCCCTCCCTTCTATCAAGCACTCAGCATACTTGATTGTAAAAATTCCACAGTCACCCCTGTTGCAAGAAAGATGGAAAAAAAAATTATTAAATAAGCAACACACTCTAAACAGTTCATTTTATGAAATAATTTGCAATGCTTGTACTAACCCATTGGCTTGTTTAGGGATGTCTTTCATTATGGTGACTGGTATTGGGTGATTTCCTGGAGGAACCCGTGGTTTGAACTCGAACAAACTGTTTTTTTCAGCTAGAAATGGAATGAACTTTGACAGACCTTTCATTCCTTCGCGGACCTTATTGTTATGACGTCCTTCATGCTGAAAAGAGTCGTATACCTCAAGGGTCCAGTTTGTTAGGTCGAGCTTTGCTAATGCCCAATGTTTCAGCTCGCTAAAGTGAATTGGCATTAGCACCGTGTTAACGTGAAACCACGAGGCCCCACTCTGGGCACGCACGCCAAGCATTATCCTGAACACAGAATCACAGCAGGCCCAATCGAACTTATCGGGTGCTGCCTGGTAGACGGTCCACAACGAACGGACTTTTGTAGCAAAAAACGTGTCTACGGTTGTCACCTTTCGTTGTTCCAGTTCAGGGTACTGCCTGATCTTCTTCCTCAGGTAGTAGAATGCAACGTCAATGTGCTGCACAAACAAAAAAGATGCAAATAAATTGGAAAGAAATACATGATAACAAAAAATGTATCCTGCTAACTCAAATAAATACAGTATGAAATACAGGATACTCAAATAAATTGAGTATAAAATATTGAAGAAAGGTACTTACTTCATCCCATAGCCAAATAGGAGAGGTAGCTAACTCATAATACCAACTCTTTTTTTCCACCATCATGCAGCCGAGGTCATGTGGTTTGTCAAAAACATCATGCTTTGCAGTGTATCGGGGAGGCCGTTTACTAAACATAATGTACCGTCTGGTTAATTGGTGATGAAATTGTTAATATATTGTAAATTTCAAATCGAGCATAATCTGTATTATAAAAAAATTTACCATGCAGGAGTCTTCTTCAATAATCCTTTTGGGAACCACTCCCTGAACTCCTCTAGCGTCTCTTTCGAAGGTTCATCTGCGAGACCCGGAGGGAGGGGAGTAAGCAGATTAGTCAGAGGTTTCGACGGCGAGGCAACATCAGTGATTGATCCAGAGGGCCGTTGACCAATCCTTGATAGTCTGGCCCTCTTCTTCTTACGGATCTGTAAGTGAAATATGTAAAACGAGTTAACATTGTACACAATGACCATAATGACTATATAACTAAGTTACAGAGATTCGTAACAACCACGTCACCGAGGCTCTCATCGTCGTCTGGCTCCTCAAGCTTCACGATATCCATGATAGTGTTTTTTTCTTGACTATCCTTCTCCGGGTCTTGCACAATCTGCTCCTTTATTCCAACACATTGAGGTGGTTTCACAACATGGCATAAGAATAAATACAATATTCTAGTTGTGGAACACAGTTGAGATAATCTACATTTAATGTAATACTCGACTAACAGCTAAATGAGTACCTTATTCTCGTCAACCTTGACGTCTTCCCGAGGAACAATCACCTTTTCGGCAGTGAGGAACTCCATGGCTGCTTGCACACCCATATCAGCAGCGGCTCCGACGTCAGAGTCGAATATCACATCATCTTGAGAGCCGGTGCCGATGTGAGGTGAGGTAGGTTTGAGCTCATAATTATCATCCGTGTGAACTTGAGGCTTCTGGCGGCTGCTGACAAATTCCTCGGTGTATGCCTTCCCCTTCCCCTTCTCAGAAAAGTTGGCGGCCAACATTTTTATTACACTTCTCATGAGTTTGTTAGCCTTCTTCTGGCCCTTTTTAAGAGCCACCAACTTTTCTTTAATGGAGACAACCTCTTCTCGGATTTCTTTTTGAAACTCCCGCCAATCAGAGTTTGTATCGGAGCTCGGTCGGGGTGCAGAAGGCTTGGGAGGCTTTGGAGGTAATTTTGGCACAACATTTGGGTTCTTCAAAAATAGCCGCGCAACCCATGGGTCCTTCAACTCTTCTTCGGTTGGCATCTGGACAAAACACTTACTCTGAACACATTTGATGTTAATAAAAAAAATCAGTAGGGGTTACGGATTGTATCAATATGCTACTATAACCACTGTTATGGTAACAGCCTTGTGAAAATGTTAAATTGATCAACAATTGTAATTGACACTGCATACATAATAAATATACATAAGACATCCTATATAATAATACCTGATCTTCGCCAACATCGGTAAAGGAATTTATGACATCATCGAACTTGACATTGTCCTCGGTGGTCCACGACAGCATACGCGGACAGGCATGTTCGTACTTCTTGCTGAATTTCAATGCTATCGATGGGAGGGTCTCATAGGCCCAGACGAGTAAGGCATGAGAAAAGCCCGATACACTGTAATGCACTTTGTCGGGCCTTTTTGAAGCTCGTCTCTTCGTAGACAGCCTGTTCTCAACTGCATTACATATTGCAGTCCGGGTTGCCTCCCATGACAGAACGCCCCAAGGAAAATCATTGAAATCAGCAATGTTATCGGCCAGGGAAAAAAACTTAGCGTTTATCTTGACGGAGTTTGCATTTGATAAGGGAATGCAGAACATCAAGTGTAGTAAACTAAGCTTCACAGCGTCGTCGTCGTTGTCAAATGACGCATTCGACATCTGTAGCTCCAGATTTTCTCTCGACACGCCTCTCAAGGGCGAAAAATATCTTGTCATTAATCGGCTTTCAACCACTAGGAGATGGGTAGAGCCTGCGCATTTCATGCCGGTGATGATGCAGAACTCGTTGATGGAAAATCTGCCAAGTTCGCCTCCGATCTCGAACCAAAGAGCATCACTCATTTCTGAGTGATCCGTCAATCTCATCACAACGTTGTGGAAGACCTGGCCAGCCCAACCAAGATTGGTTAATCCCAGAAAATGCTTAATGCATGGCTGCTTGAGGACGGCCTCGTACTGTTGGAGAGACAACCACTGTCTCAGTTTCTTACAAGTTTCCGGAATGTTGATAAAAGTGTTTATTTTTACGCTGGTAATGTCAGAATCCGATATCCGTTGATTATATTGAACCTGCGGTAATGTTAATCGTAACATAAAAGGGTAAGTATACTTATGACAGTGAAGTAATAACAAAAATTACCAGGCATAAAATAACAGCATTATGAAAACTAAAAAATTAAAAATTAATCACCATCAATTAAACAAAAATTGTCGGCCTAAAATGACCAAGTCATTATGAAAATGACAGTCCGCAACCAACAAAAAACCTGGTAATTTTTGTGACCAACAAGCCATAACAACATGAAAAAGAGAAAACACCGAGTAATTATTATTATGACCAAGTCATAATTAAAATGACCATCCAAAAATAAGTTAAAACTCATAGTAATCATTATTATGACCAACAAGTCATAATGAAAATGACCACCAGACATAACAGAAAACTGAAACTGAGTAATAATTATTATGACCAGAGAGTCATAAAAAAAATGACCACTCAATTTTGTTTCAAATAGCCGAGATCATCTACACTTAAACACAAACATCGATGAAAACCCTAATATAAAATATAAACCAAAACACATACTTGAGTTAACGGATGTTTTATGGTATAGAAACAGATCAAAATCTTAACTTTATGTACAATATGATAACATTGTTCAGTAAATCAACTGGAAAGTGGAATATCATCAAAAAAACGCATATAAAAATGGAAACTTTGTTTTCAAAAATCAAAAAATACTGCATATTCTTACTGAAAAATACTAAAAGTGTAAACTTTTTAAACACAAAGACGAAAACAAATTTTTATTCGATCCAGCTTCCGATATCTTTTATTATACGGCACTTATATATATATAATAACAATGAAAATATTTTTCAACATAAAAAAAAAAAAAAAAAATTTCATTACCTTTTCAGAGTCGGATACATTATCGTCTTGTTCACTCATGAACATCTGTGAGACTTTTAGTTCGACTTCCCCCTGAGTAGCCTTCGGCGATGTTTCGGGAGTAGTGTTCTTCTCTGACATTTTTGTTGGCGTCGACATGGGTATTTTTTAAATATTTTTCGACGTTAACAAACGTCCAACCAGTATATAAAGGGCTACGGTGGTGGTTTAGGATGGTTTCCGAGCGGTTTTAGAGCGGTTGCAAAGCTTTCTCTCTCTAGAATCGGAGTTTCTCTCTCTAAAACACTGTAGACGCTGGTTGAAAATTTTTGTAAGATTATTCGAGGGAGAATGCCTTTTGGGCGGGTGAGAGATGAGGGTAAATCTGTAATTCGACATTTAAATGACTCTTGCTATTTCCATTTATTTTAAAATGCAGATTACAAGACGGTCAACTTCATAATGACCGCCTGGTAATTTTCATTGTGACCTCTTTGTGCCTAAGGTTTTTCGCCAATACGTCACCGTATCGTGTAACACTATCGGTCATAACGGTTATGACCAGGCGGTCATAACCGTTATGACCAGGCGGTCATAACCGTTATGACCGCTGGTATAACACAGAGGTCATAACGGTTATAACCGATAGTGTAAAGCATTGGTCATAACGGTTATGACCGTCTGATCATAACCGTTATGACCTCTGTGTTATAGAGACGGTCATAACGGTTATGACCATCTGGTAATAACCGTTATGACCGCTACGTTATACTATCGGTCATAACGGTTATGACCGTCTGGTCATAACCGTTATGACCTCTGTGTTATACAGACGGTCATAACGGTTATGACCGTCTGGTAATAACCGTTATGACCGATACGTTATACTATCGGTCATAACGGTTATAACCGTCTGGTAATAACCGTTATGACCTATGTGCTGTACAGACGGTCATAACGGTTATGACCGTCTGGTAATAACCGTTATGACCACTGGTTTATACTATCGGTCATAACGGTTATGACCGTCTAGTCATAACCGTTATGACCAATGGTCTAACACTTTGATCAATACGTCACCGTATTGAGCATTTACAGGGGTCACAACGATAATGATCATGGGATCATTATGAAAATGACCGATCCTGTGGGAGGACGTCTGATAAAAAACTGGTCATTTTTATAATGACCACCTGGTCAATATCGTTGTGACCAAAATTATACGCTAAGATTTAACAGTTACAGGGGTCACAACGAAAATTACCAGGCGGTCATTATGATAATGACCGTCCCTATGAGAAGACTAACTGTTAAACAAATTCAAAATAATGAAATTTTTTTTCCTCTGCAAACAAATCGTTAAACGCAAAGTTTTTAGACATTGAAACCAGATTTTGTAATTTTTTGAACTTTCGACTTTTTTGATTTGTTAACTTATCTTTAATTAGTTTTTAAAATGATCTGCCTTGTATATCACGAAGCTGTTTGTAAATGCCTTTCGTGGTGGTTTCGGACGGTTTCCGAGCGTTTCCGAGCGATTGCAACTGTTTCTCTCTCTAGATTTCGTTTTCTCTCTCTAAAGAACTGTAGATGCTGGTTTCAGGGGCCATGCGAGGGAGATGAGGATAAACCCGTAATTTGACATACAATTAATTCTTCTGGGCCCCACATATCAGACTGAAGAGTGACGTGGCAGTGCTAGAAGTGAAGGGAAAAAAAAGTGGTGCTGATTTTAATATTTTTTATTCCACAGGTGCTAAAAGTGAAATTTACCCTAGATGATCTCTATTTTGATATATACTAATACATATATTAGATGCCTTATTTGGTTTGGTATATGTTAAAAATGATACTGTTGTTATCCATTGTTAAATACAATTTGGTAATCTTTATTGTTGATGTAAATATTTGACATTTTAGTTATTTTTCGGTTTGTATATATATTTATATGATATTGTTTTGTTACTATTGTTGTCACTGTTTTTTTTCTTTGTAATTGTTTTGTTTTTTTTTGTTTTTTTAGGTTATAAATAGTTTTCTAAAGAGTTTTTGTATGAAGATTTAAACTTGCTATAATGATAAAAACATCTAAATTTTCAGACTTATTGGAATTATATTATATGTTTTAATCTATTACTTTTAATGTAAGTTATTTACATTTATCTAGTGTTTACTAAAGTTAAAAAGGAACGACCATCATACTTTAAAGTTAGAAAACATATAAGTTATAGCTTACATTTTTTTTTAAAGTTGGGGATGAGGGGATTTTGAACTCTTCGTCTTTTGATAGAGTGATGTGTAAAATTACTATTAGATTGTACTAGAAAAATACAATTTTTTTTTGAACTTAAGGTGAGGAGATTCGAATTTTATATCTTTTGTTAGAGTTAAATATGATATTACTGCTAGGCTATTTCTGTATCCACAACAACATATAAGTTACATAACCCAAAATTTAAAGAAAAATATGGAATTTGTAGGGGGAAAAAAAAAAAACTATCAAAATCTAATGTGATGTATGGTTTGTGGATCTTGAGTTCTGAGCATAGCCAAACGGTCTCTTAAATTGTCGTATTTCCATATTTGCCCCTATATATTTCTTGATTGACCTCCTTGTTTGTTGGTATCTCGGATCCGTCCCTCTTCTCTCACCCAACCCGAGCCGCCATTGACGATACCTTCCCTTGCTCCAATTCCATCTTTCAGCAGCTTACGATCCCTAGAGAATGTTGTTTGCCTAGAAAGAAACCGCGAGAAAAAACAAAAAAAGAAGAAAGAAAAACAAGTCGAAAGTCGTTTCTCAAGTAGTCGAGGATGAAGTCGTCTTACGAGAGAATCAACATTGCTGCGACCGCTCAGAGACTCGATGTCGACAATCGGATTTCTCTCCGTTATTACTATCGGATCGCCGATAATATTCTCAAGCAGGTTTCATTTACTCGCAGGATTAGTCATTATTTATCGATTGATTTTCAATTCCCAACTTTGTTATTTCGCCATGGATTTCGAATTCGTGTTCAGTTTTGGTAGGTTTTTTTTTTTTTTTTTTTTTTCATAATTGGTTTTTCCAGGTTATTAATTGAATTTTAGGTAAAATTACTGTGTTTTTAGTATGTGAACAATTTTGTATTGGTACTTTTTCTTTGAGTTATGGCGATTTAGAGTACCAGAATTGTTAGCAAAATGGTCCTAGGGTTTTATGACATTTTGGGAGAAAAGAAAATTAGTATTTGATGCTTGCTAAAGTGCAAATGGTTTTATCCAATATACACTCACACACACACACACACACACACACATATATATGTATATAGATATATGAATTCTTAGAACTAGTCAGGGTTTTTGGTTGTGACTACTCTTTTTGATCATATGTAGCATTTGCATGCTTATGTTGGGCACTTGTTATGTTATATTATTGAATTCGGAATAATCTGAAATTAGTGGTGCTAGGGATTATTAGAATGACAACTCAAGTATCATGTTAGTTATCATTAAAATGTTGTGATAAATGTTGGGACACCAGCATTATTTATTGGGAAATTGTTCGTAGGGAAATTGTCGTAGTTGGATGATTTTCTTCTTGTGCCGAGACCTCGAGAGTAGTATTTAGTTAGACCAATGAACCGTTGTTGTAATCTCCATTAATTCAGAGGAAGTAGTTTTGCATTGTGCATTTTGTGCAAAGCTAAGTTCTAACCTAAAGTAAAAGGTTACCCTTGAATATAATTGGAGATTGTATTAATTAGGAATTTAGCTAGCAGGATATACAATTAACACTCAGGTAGAGTCTCTTTTGGAAGATAATGTGGTGTTTCCCATAGCAATGATTCGATTCAAGACTGAATTTAGATCGAGAACTTATCGATACAAATGTCAAGCTCATAAATTTAGAAGTGCTAATTCGTATAAAAAATTCTTGTAGTATTTCCCTTCTCACTCAGCCACCAAAATGCCCTGAAAAAGAAAAAGGACCTGGGACACTGTTTGTTGTTGTCGTTGTCGTTTTATTTTATTTTATTATTATTATTTTTTTTAATAGATGATTAATAGGGAGTAAAAATTCTGGAAAAGTAAAGGAGAGCCGAACCAGTTTTCATGCACTTGGGTGTAACTTGGTCCCCATCCCCCTCCCAACCCCAACCCCAACCCAACCAAAAGGAAAGAAAAAGGAAAAGAGAGGAAAAAAAAAAAGACGCTTTCTTATTTTTAATTTTAAAATTTACAATTATATATGCTGATCATTTTATATTGAATCAACAATTCAACATTCTATTTGCATTTGTCACTCTTGGATAATTATTATTTAGGATATTGTCTAAATGATAGAAATAACTTGGTTATCTTTTTAATTAATTAATTAATTTTAATGTGTCTAATCTAGTCTTATTTATTGATTCAGCATTTTAATCAGATGTTATGATCATTTGTCAGCTCCTAATAAGACTGCATATTGTAGGCCAGCATCTTTCGGGAAGAAAAGAATATCATAGATCTGTATGTTATGCTCCTAAGGTATTCAAGGTAAGGAATAAAAAATCAGTTGACACTTGACATTGACTCTGAAATTCTGTGACTTAGCTAGTTTATCAAATAGACACTCAGCTAGGTCGTGTCATAGTGTGGAATAAAGAGATGGACTAGTTTTTTTTTTTTTTTTTGAAAAGATAAGCCTTTTCATTGATTATAAATCAATTACAAGGATAGAGGATGAGGAATCCTCAACACAAGAGAGACAACAGAAAATTAAAAGTAAACCATACAAACTCTAAACGATTTTAATCCTCAGCAACCCACAATCTACCAATTACATCCATCCAATTTAAAATGATCAAGGAGAATGGAAAACCCTTAAACTCTTTGTCTGTTGAAGCCCATTAGGAAGCTAAGTATTTAGCCTTTTCAAAAATGTCAATCAATTCCATACTCCTTTCCTTAAAAATCCTAGAATTTCTCGCCATCCAAATGGTCCATAATAAAGATAGCACCATACATCTCCACAGAACTTTTGCTTTTTTATTGGACCCCAACCCCATCGTATCTTCCACCATCAATGATTGACAATGCGAAAGACCCACAAGAATCCCGCTTCCTTTAACAATATTTTCCATAAGGCACTCGCCACTTCACAATGAAGCAACGAGGTATTCTGCATGGCTGGTATTTCATAGTAAGATTAACACTTGTGACATGGTCCAGAGGAGAAATCCTCATTTGGCATTGTCTCCCTCCTGGTGTATTCTCTGCAGGAACAATGGTGAAACAAGAGATGAACTAGTTTTGGTTTCAGCTTTTTTGCAAACTGTTACTTTACTGATATTTATTGGTTTTGGTTTAATTTAGCTTGGTCTCTGAGACAATACCATGCCATCGAGATTATAGATCATCTGCTAAAAGCAAAAAAGATTACTTGAGAAAGGTAACATGTCATATATCACTTATTAGTTTATAAACTTTTAGGCGCCGTTTGAGTTTTGTTTCTTATATAGGGTTTGCTAAATGCCGTAAATGAGCTGGAGGCGTTGAAGCCAGCTGTGAAACATAAGGTTGATGAATTGAATAGAAAACATGCATATCAATCAAATGGCTGGACACAGAATAATCAAAAAGATTCACTGGAGTGGCCTTCTCTAAGAAAGCAAACTTTAATAGTGCATGGTGTGACGAAGGTACAACATTTGATCTAAGTAATAAGTTGGGGATTGCTTTGGTCTTTCTATTTGCTTGTTTCACTTCGTAAATTGCAAATGGCTACATTTCATTTATATTGAGAATTTGTTGCTGACATCGCTGCTGCTCTATTATTTTCTTGTGTTTATTTATTTATTTGCTTGTTCTGTTTTTATGCTTCTAGAACTATTTAGTCTTGGCGCATCCAACGCAATGCTAAATTACAATGCCAATGACAAATTTTGGCATTTGGATGAAATAAATGCTTTCCAATGGAGTGCTATCTGATGCCAATTTTGCCATGTGCTAAACTTTGTGGCAAATTTGCCACAAAGTATCGCCATTGCCAAATTTATCATTTGATTCTTATTGGTTGGTGTCTTCACTTGTCATGTAATCAGTAAATTTTTTATTTTAAAATTGTTTAAATATTAAAAGTTCACTTTCAGGATGAAAGTGAACTTTTAATATAATAATGATGACGAAAAGTAGATATAACATTAGAAATAGCATTACACATGGAGCATAAAGTAGGATAATACTGTTTTTCACTGTTTTATAACAAATATAGCATTGACATAGACAAATGCATTGGAGATGGTCTTACTCTATTGATTGGGATAAGTTTTTGCTCCTAATGCTGTTCTTCATCTTACAGCCAGCAAGATCAGCTTTGCGAGAACCCACATACCAGAATTCAAGGGCTCAGCATTTGTCTTATCCAAGTCCTTTGGAAGATCGGTTTCGGAAATTGTATGGTTTGATATTTCTGTTGGCTTTTTCTTTGAATCTCTGGAGTTGAATGCTTAAGCTAACTAGCAAATGTGCATGCGTGCCTTGTTATTTCGGGTTTGCCTGAAATTCGCAACATAGTTTGATGATAAATGTTGAGTTGCTGATTCATCTTCATCGGTGTCTCAATCTGAGTCTGCTTTAGAAATAGATTTGACTGCTCATATATTTTTGTACTTGTATGTAGAATTATTTTTTAGCTTATCTGTTCGAGAACCCGATGTTTGCATGTGCCATTTCGGAAGATGATGATGTAGAATATGGTTTGAGAGTCGACTCATTATATATGACTTTACAAATAGACTTAAACAGTGTATATATATGTTTCTAGTGTAGCTATTCAAGTATCCTAAATTTGCATGTCATTTTGGAAGATGATAAATATGGTTTGAGAGTTGACTCATTATATATGGAAAGATCATCATCTTATAGATTAGTCATGCTTTGCTTGGTCTGTTCTGGTCTTTTCTTTGTCTGCATGGTTCGCTACAACCAAGTAGTTTGAGTGTATACATGAATCTGTTTATTACTTATTACATGTAGATCTCTTAGACCACGCCCAAAGGATGAAACACTCACAAGACATTCTATTCTGGGCCCAAATGGACTTCACTGGCATTGGCAGCCACCTACAGCTGATAAAGGGGTATGAAGGTATTTGGTTATGTCTTTTAGTTTGATGCAATTGCAGACTTAAAGTGACAGTTTTGTTTTTTTAATGCAGATCCGGTATCCAAGCGTTACAGACTTGAGTCCTATTGAAATCCTAAGGTTCGATACTGATATTCTGCTCAATGCCTTTTCTCTTTTATCATGGAACACTTTTTCTTTGTGACCAGAGTAGCAGAAGTAGAGTGACCGTTTATTGTTTGTGAATGTGTACTTTTTCTTTTTCATTTTTGCCTGAAAACAAAAAGATCTAATCAATTAATGTGATTGTGAGTACTCTTTTTTTTTTTTTTTTTTGAAGTAAACTTACCAACCAGCCCTGTTCCCCCTGTTTCCCTTTCATCGCCTTTTTTTTGCTTCTAAAGAATTAATATGTACTTATCTGATTATTTTTTGGGAGAACAGCCAGCATCCTGTACAAAGGGAACTTACAGTTAACAAAGATAATGAAGATAACAAAGATGGTAACCACTTACAAGAAGAAAGATTACCACTGGAGTCCACTCCTACCCAGAGTAGTGAGGATAATCGCACAAGTCAAGCTGACGATTCCCTAATTTCCTTTGAAGAAATAGAATCTCCTGCTCGTGTAGAAGTTATTAGACAGCCTTCTCCACCACCTGTCCTTGCTGAAGTACAAGATTTGATCCCTACAGTTTCACCCCAAGTTTCTGAAGTGGAATGTGGAGTGGATGTGCTTTCGGCTGATGAATCTATCCGTGCTGAGTCCCCCCTCCAATTACATATTGTGAGATTCTTGAGTATCCTTTCATGCCTGCTCTAATTTGTTGTTGCTGGTAGTTTATTATCAGAAAGAACGTGGGGGTGTAGGTATTATTGTTTTGAGGCGAAATTTACTCACTTTGACCCCTATACTTTGAAAATTCCCACTTTGCCCTTTGAATTTTGTATTAGTCTCACTAAACCCCTTTCAATTAGTAAAATCAGACAAAAAAAATAGATTAATTAGCCCCACATTACAACAATTAACTTCCTCTTCTTCTTTCTGTTTTTAACAAAAATTCTAACCGAGATGGTTAAGTGGGACTAATTCAAAATTCAGGGAGCAAGGTAGGAGTTTTTAAAGTTTAGGGTAAAGTGGGACTGATATTGAAATCCTAAAATTTGTGGGGCACGGGTGAGAATAATCCTTTTTTAATGCTTCTTTTTTTTTCGGGTTTAATGAAAATCCCGACCAATTGATAATCGGTTTTCAGCTATGCTAATGGATTTTTCCTTTTTGCAGTCCACAACATTGATGGAGAACTTTATGAAGATGGCCAAGTCAAATACTGATAGAAACTTGGAAACTTGTGGTGTCCTGGCAGGTTCACTGGTAAGTATCTAAAACTAACAGGAAACTGCCTATGACTGTCTATTTTGGACACTCCTTTGAAAATGTGATAATGTTTTTATTTAGTTTTATATTGGGTTTTGTATAATAAATTGATGATTTACAAGGAAAAAAAAAAGGACAATTTACGGTTAGTAAATTAACAATTTACTTGAAATAGGGCATAAACCAAAACGAAAAGATTGCATACATTTTTTAAATGAGTTCCAAAATTTTGGCCATATATGCATATATCCCTAAAACTAACTTGCATCATCCATTTTTAACTTCTAATCCTGTGTATATCAAACTTTTCTGTTCTGCAGAAAAACAGAAAATTTTATGTTACAGCTCTCATCATTCCAAAACAGGAATCGACATCAGATTCTGTAAGGCAGTTTTGTTTGTACTCTCTGCAGAGACAATATACTGTTTCTTTACTCAAACAGAGATATATAGCTGATATATTAAAATGCCCTTTCTGATCAGTGTCAAACCACAAACGAAGAGGAAATATTTGAAGTTCAGGATAAGAGGTCTCTTTTCCCCCTTGGCTGGATTCATGTGAGTATCTTTTCCCAGCCAAAAGTTTAATGTAAAAATTTTGCTGATGTTATGACAGTGATAGGTCTTATCTTGTTTATAGAGATGTTTCCTACACTACAAAATCCTAAATTTATTTTTTTATTTTATTCAACGTGGGATGAACTTTCATTAAACAGAAAAAACCATTTCGGCACTTACAATATCAAGATTACAACAAGGGTAATCTTCTAACCAAAAGCAATCATCATAAACAAATGCAAATTTTGCCAGTGCGTGGGCAGCCATATTGCTCTAACCACCAACTTCTTTCATCAAAATCTTGACGTCATTTAGAGTCAGTCTCTCTTCAAAAGCCAAGATAGTATCATTAACGACTCTTATTGCATTGCTAGAATCACTTTCTAGGAACCACTCTCCTTCGTAAAAAGAATCCCCATCCATCAAAGCCGGGAGAATTTACCAGCCAATCATTTTGAAAAAGCTCCAACCACTAATTCACTGGAATCTCGGATGAGATCCCCGACCCCAACGGCATCACCATGGCTTAAAACTAAGGCATCCAAATCCACTTTAACATCTCACCTGTTGGAGCACTCAACCGTTGATCAGCAGTTCTGGATTGAGCCTCCTTCCAGTGCCCACCCTGTTGTGAAGATTGAAAATCTAACAACCACAGGCTGAAAAACCCAAAAGCTCTGCCCTACCTCTCCTATGTATTGAAAGGATGGAAGCGTTGAGGCTTTTAGTGTCCCCTCCAGTCAAGAATTGGGCCTCACAGTCACTTAGCCAATATGCTTTTCTCTCGTCCATTTCTTTGTTAATGGTTTGATATTTTGGTGTCCTAGTCATAGAGGAACCACACCAATCCATCTCAAACTTGGTGGTTAAACTCTATTGCGGTGACTATACTGTAGGGGAGATCCTGCAGAAAAATAGCTCTACGGTTACAAAGCATCACTAACATCAATTTTACTGACGTTCTCATATCACAAAGGTGCACCTTTTATGGTAAAATTTAAAGTTGCAGCTGTGCCTACTTTGAGCTCCCGCTTTCAGCATCAAATTCCTTATATCTGCCACCCAATAAAATAGAACAAAGAAAGGAAAATATGTACAGGAACCGTGTTTCCTTATGTCCTGGTCTCCGGTCAAGAAAAAGTATCTACTAAGCATGATCTCTGACTGGTTCTGTTTTAGCGGGCACCTTAAGTTTTGGTATACTTATAGAATACATGGCCCTTATGCCGAGACTTGTGCTGATACAGGGGTGTTTTTTTTTTAATTTAATTTTTTTCTGTTTTCTTCCCCTCTTAATAAATAATTCCATTTCTTGTTTTTTAAACATGAAAATGCTGATGATTGGTTGTTTTTGTGGACTTTGCAGACTCATCCTACCCAGTCTTGTTTCATGTCATCAATTGATGTTCATACCCACTATTCATATCAGGTACAGGCTCTATCTTATTCTAAAGAAGTTATGTTCGTTTCAAGACTCCCTCTCTCTTTATTTATTTATTTATTTTTTTAACGCAAACCTTGTTTTATCAGCTAGTCAGTCTACGAACTTCCCTCTTTCTATGATTGTAATGAATTGGAATAATGTCAGTTTTTTGTGGTGCATGTCTTCTGGATTTTATTGTAGTTCTTAGCAGGATCTTTTGTTCTCAGATCATTCGATATGCATTTATGTTTCTTATTGAAAGAAAAAGGTGCTTAACATACATGCGTATTTGTACGTATACATATATATAGTAATTTGTTTGTGATGGATTAGGTGTTTTACCTGTATTCAATAAGAGTTAAAATATTTGAAATTTCTATTTATTCTTCTAGTTCCAAACTTCTATATGGGAACTAAATTAGTCTTAGTTGTTTTGCTTTCGCATTCATTTGTTTCAAATTTTAACAAATGGCGAATCGAGAGCGCACTCAAATTTTAACAACAACCTTAATCGAACTCTGGAAGATTTTTTTCTGTCACCTTCCATCATGAGAAATCTTGTGTTCGTAAAATGATTCCGCTTCCATTAAGATGTTAAAGGAAAAACTCTTTTGTGATCGACAGAAATTGCAGATAGATTTTTCATGTTTTCTCAGTAGCCTTTTTATCTTATTTAAATAAATACCTTTTTTCGGTGCAGATTATGTTGCCAGAATCTGTCGCAATTGTCATGGCGCCGAGAGATACCTCGAGGTTAGTTTAACTCAAAGTAATGCTATTTTGTCTGAATGCTTTGCTTCTGACCGGATCCATCTCAATGTCAGTGCTTTAGTTTGCTTATCATTCTCTCTCCTGCTCGTTTTTCCGACGCACAGAAACCATGGCATTTTCCGGTTGACAACTCCCGGTGGCATGTCTGTTATCAGAAACTGCCAGCAACGTGGATTTCATCCGCATGATCCGCTTCCGGACGGTGGGCCTCTTTACAAGACCTGTACAGATGTTTACATGAACCCGAACCTAAACTTTGATGTCATTGATCTTCGTTGATCGCCTTTTATTACTCTGGGCGGTCAATGTATTATTTACTGATGCAATTGTTCATATTATATATGTGTGCATTTATTGGATTTCTCGTTGGGATCGGCCCCCAACTAAGTCGGAGACTCAGAGTACTCGTCTCTGTATATAGAAAACGCTATACTGCTAGCTGGCTGTACATCTACTGCATGTGTAAGAACTTGAATAGCCTGCATTCGGTAAAGAGTTGGATCAGTGTTTTTCATTCGTTAAGAACTCGGAAGATCCAACCACTGATGTAATCGATATTTTTTGAAAAAAGATTAAAACCATTGCATTTTGTGCAAGGCATTATGTTCGAGTGTTCGAGCTCATTGTTAGTTGACTAGACTAAGAGTGTGTTTGGTAGGAGAGAAAAGTAGAAGGAGAGGGGTGGAGGGATTAGTGAAAGAATTTTGACGTTTAGGTTTGTTTGGTAAGAGAGAAAGAGGAATGAAGGAATTGGGAAAGGGACCCAAATCCTTTTCAACATCCCAATTTAGATCTCTCGTAGGTCGGAGAGATTATTAGAGGGAATTCATATTAAACAATATAAGAGAAAAGACTCCTCCCTCCTTTCTCATTTCTCTCACCTTTATGTTCGACCATTCCCTCTTTTTTATTCTCTTTCTTACCAAACATATCCTAAAGGAGAGAGGATGTTACTTGCACAACAAAAATAGTAACAAGATTTTAAACAATGACAAGGAATGTTGTACCTTTTATGTTCTGTTAGAGGGGTAGACGTACTCGTCGTGAAGATCGTCTCTTTTCCTATGTTGTTAAATAAGATGCTCAATCCCTGAGATGGTGCATTATTTACCTTTTAATGAGTTTCTATAGTAAGAACGGTCTTTTTCCTCATCAGAAATTGTATTTTTTAGATATTGAATTTAATTTTCAATTTTTTAATTTACTGGTGTCAATGTTAAAAATTTACAAGACATGTAATAAAACTGCTTTCGTTCATAGATTTTAAAGGTATGCTTGAACTATATAGGTCGATTAGTTTCTGAATAATCCTGTCTTCTTTCTGTCCACATTTGAATATGGGTTCTTCTTCAAGCAATTTGTATTGGTGTGGATGCCTACAATGAATGGTAAACGAATCATGTAGGAAGATTGGAGTGAGGTGAAAGCCATCTAACCAAAAGTTGAAACAGCAAAAAGCCAAAAAGTGAAATGACAATATTCACGCAATCTGTTAAGGGGATTTTTAACTTTAGTAGGTTTGTAACTTTTAAATTGGTGTTGTTAGTTTACTTTCCTCTTTTTCCCACATTCTCATTTCCCTTTCTTTTGCATCCCCAAAGCCAAATCTCTGAAAGTAGAATTGGTCCCTTTAAACAAAAGAGGGACTAGGAAAATACTACTCATCTTTTTCTTCTTTCTTTCTTTCTTCTTTCTTTCTTTCTTTCTTGCAATAAAAGGTGAACATTTTGCTTTAGTAGGGAAAAAAAAAAGGGGATCATTGGTGTCTTCATGCTCCCTCCCAGTACCATACTAGAGTCAACTGGGACATTCAACAGCTAACAACTCTCGGACTTCAAGAGCGGCTGCGCATGGGCTATTTGCCAAAGGTTAGACAAAACGCACATGATAGGTCTCGAACCTAGGAGTTGGTAGAAGCGAAGATTTTAAATGGGACTTTCTTGCCACCGTGCCACAACCACCGGTGATAATAAAAAGAGTAAATAAAAAGTGGACCTTGAAACAAAAGAGTTGAGCCTCAAATTTCTGCTTTTTATAGCTCCTTGTAGCCTTTCTCAACAATAGAAACAGGAGACCCCAAAATGGGCACCCACCACCCTATCTATATACAATGGAATCATTCCCACATGAAGTGGTCTTTCACATTTGTGAAGGGTGATATTATCAGCATCTCCCTTAGATGGGGTCCACGTAGATAAGCATCAAGAAACTGTTTGGTGATGTCAAAAATCTTTTACACAACCCCAGTCAGATGGGATCACTTGACGTGGTCAGCCTTGAATTGTCGTGCTCCGCCTAGTCACCTGCAAAAGAGAAGCACCTTAGAATAAAGGGGACACCAGTGGGGTGTTTGCTAAAAGCACTCTGATGCTTAAGTCAGTAAGGGACACTGATGAGCAAGCAAAAAAAAAAAGTTTTGGCAAGGAAATTAGTCCATACCGGAGTGAATGAGACACTCCTCTATTTATAGGCGTTTCCCATGGGTCCAGGTACTCGGGTGACCTTGATTGGTGGACATGCTCCAGGTATACGTATACTTGACCTCCACTAGACGGATGCCATGTGCCCTACCATTCGGGTGATGGGGGGACATGAGTGCAGGCCATCAGTACTGGCACATGCAGCAAGTGTTGTGTCAGTTCAGTTAGGTGGTGGAGGGTGGCGTCGGAGCAGGGACAAGGACATGTACAGTGACATGTACCGGACGTCATGTTTCAGGTGGTGCAGAGTGTGTGGCCTGCCTTGCCATAGTACGTTGTTAATCGGTATGGGATGGCGTGGCAGGGGAAGTATGGGCTGACCATTCCGAAGGGGGCTTAGTTATGGTCAGGTAAGTGTTACTCGGGCCAGTACTTTGGAGCCTGACGGTGGTCTGCTCGAGATTCGTAAAGGAGAGCTAATTCAGGGATCAGCAGCGCATTCAGAGGTGCTGGTAGGTCAGCTCGGTGACCAAAGAAGTTCTCTGGTCTGGTTAGATCTCCTCCGTTGGGTAGGCAAAGGACCTACTGGTTCTCGCGCGCCTTGTTCCCTGGCGAATATGTGGTCTCCAGCACGGAGACGGTTACACCATCAACACTGCTCAATCAGATCTGGTTAGACAAGATTCAATCAGGATGTGCAAAGATGGGGATATTGCAAGGTTATTTGAATTGAACTCCTTATATTCATATCAAAGAATGGGGACTATCGGGTTTGTCAGTATGCCTGATTTTGGGATATTGCCATGGGCCAAGTGTGGGTTCTCACTTTGGCTGCGACTTGTGAAGGAGTGGTTGGAGTGGCTTTGCTGTGAACAGACAAGGTTTAAACATAGCAATCCCGAAGTGGTACTCTCTCTCTTTCATTTTTTTTTTTTTTTTTTTTTGGTCATAATTGACCGGTTCGTGAATAATCTTTGCTCCTCCACCACTAATGCAGATTGCCCATATGGAAACTTTGGGTCCATTTTGTACTGTTTTCATTTGTTTTGAAAATGATTTTGTTTTTCACATGTAAATAGAAATGAGAATATATTGGGAATGATGATCGTTTTTTAAATTGTATTTTGTTATGTTCTTAATTAAATTGATTTCGGTATAAGACAAAAAGTGAAATATGTTTAGGTACGTTTCCAAATATATGTGTCAAGTTATATAACCTTAAAAATAAAAAGAAAAATGAGAAAATAACATTTAACATGTTTTCATTTCATTCACAACAATCATTCTCACTATTTTTATTGTTTTGGTTTTCAAAATACTTGCTAAACAAACACTGTTCAGGAAACGATTATATTTTTGTTCATTAAAAGACGTGTGATAACATTTTAAAAAATAATTGGAAACGAAATCAAACGGGCCGAATTACATCCCAAGTTTTTAAGATGTACATGCATCTTATTTTTCAGTTATTGAACGATGAAAAAATTGATCTGGACCGTTGCGGAAAAGCTGTCAGCTATCAATGAATTTAAATTGAAAACAATTTTAACGTATGAGATTGTTTGCAAGTTATGGTTGAGATTTGAACTACATGTGCGTTAAGAAAAGTGAGAGATTCTTTCGCCCTATTTCCAAACACTTGTGGGCTATTGGGGTCTATTAAGATTCAAAGACGACAACTGCTTCTCTTCCATATCCCATGCCTCACAGTTTGCATGTCACGTCTGTGGATTTGGATTCTTCAACCTGTGACATTGTACCTAGCAACCTGATGAGTTTTTCCATATGACTCAGAGAAAAAGAAGAGACAAGATTTTTAATTACCCTTTTTAATAAATTAATACATTAAAGTTTGTCATTCTCTTGGACATCCGATTAATTTATTATAATAATGAGATTTTATGATAGGATATGAAAAAAAAAAAAAAAAATTATTTTCTTATCTTTTAAACTGTTTTTGTATCGGTGCTTCTTTTTTTTTTTTTTTTTTTTGTTGGAATTTTGATTAGATGACGCACTACAAAAAAATTATCCAATAAACAAAGAATATTATTATTGATCATTATACGAATTATATCATACAATGGTGTAAGATCTATGTAAGCTATCACATGGATGCAGCAATCTTGCTATGTTTGGTAAGAAGAATGGAAGTGGAAAAGAAGGATAAATGGATAGAAAATGATAGGGTAGCTTACTTGATAAGAAGGAAGAGAGGAAGAAAAAGAAAATATGGTGGACAAAGATTATAGTGAAGCCTACTAATCTTGTAATCTCTCTACACTTGAGAGAAAAATTTAAATCCATCAATATAATGACTTAAAATTATTTTTTTGTTCTTATTTTTAACGTAAAATAATGAATAAACTAGAAATCATACAACTTTTTTAGTTTCTCTCCTTTCTTTTTATCAATCAATATGAAAAAAAAAAAAAAAAATCAGTTAATAGTTTCCTCCCACCAAAAGGGAGAAAAGGAAAAATCATAAACAATAACTCAAGCACAGACACATACGACAATTCTTATTAATATATATATATATATATATATATATATATATTTGTATCATTCTAATTTTTTATCCTTTTTAAGTTTTCTCTTCATCTTATTTTCTTTTCTTCTCACCGAACCAATGCTAAATTAGGTTCATTCGACCAAAAAATATGTGTTGGCTTTCTTTGATACAGAGTATGCATAGTTGTATAATTTTTCCCTTCTAATTTAGATCAAGACCAAAACTTTATTCACTTGAAAACTTTCTTGAGGACGAGCCGCTTAAATTCTGACTTTTTAAGTCAAGCAAGATTTTGAGCCAAAAATAAAAGAGGGGGAAAAAAAAAAAAAAGAGTAGCATGACATATAGATTTGGCCATTAAGCTGACCCTAAAAATACACACACACACACACACACATATATATATATATATATATATTGTTCTAAGAACAATATTAATACTTATGCCTCTTAGGACAGCAATATCAAGGGATTTTTTGTTTTTTTACATGCCTCTTTCCTATGTAGAATAGCTGGTAGACATTTTTGTTAATGATATTCTCGTTTTTTGTTTTCTTGCTTGTGTTCTTTTGTTGAGTTAAAAATTTAACCATACCTAAAAAACAAGCAATAAAGCTGCATAAAATATTACTTTCCTATAATTCAACATTTGTCAACATATACATAAATACAAATCCTTTTCAAGTAATCTATTTTGTATATAGTATAGGGAAAATTTAAAAATACACACACACACACACACACATAACATCCCCACCTCAATAGTTGTCCAAAATTATAGAAGAAAAGATGGGTTGAATATTTGCAATTTTCTTAAAATTATCTTCCATTCACTATCAATTAATAATGTCTTCCAAGTCTTTATTCTCCTATTATTATAAGCATAATATGGGTGAAATCTCAAGTACCCCATAATGGAGTTCTTGGGTCCCTCACCATAACCTACTCTATAAAATTTCCATGATTTTTGATCAGGTGGTTCTATTCGCGAGTCTCTCGTTGTCCTCCACATCCCCTCCAAATACACATTCTCGTAGTTCTACAATTACTAAATTTACTTATTGCACACCTTTTGTATTCTAAAATAAGTAGTATTAGGGATACCTAACTATAATTTTAACTTTTGAGTATCTAACTCATATTTCATATTGTCATTGGTAAATGCAGTTAACTAATGTAGCAATACTTTAAATGCTTACCAATAAAAAATGACAACTCATATACAAGATACGTTAGTAATCAAAAGTTGATATTAATGTTGGTGTCATTAGCATTAATTCAAATATGGGTTATTTACATTTTTATACATTGTATTTTACTTTTATTCAGAAAGTATACCTGTATTTTAAACATTTACGTTTCTATACCATTAGAATATGCTTAATAAACAAATTTATACAATTTCTCGGTTAACACTTAATTTTTTACCTTAAAATGTCCAAATTACCCTTAAAAAGAAAGATTGCAATTATTTAGTATACATTTTCATATAATGTATTTTGTTTTTATTTAAAAGTATGTAATAATGTATTTTAAAATTTTACAGTTTTACATTATTAGATTAAATTTAATACATAAATCTATACATTTTCTCGATCAACGCTTAAGTTTAACATTTAAAATATTCAAAATACCCTTAAATGTAAATTAAAAATAATCAAAGAAATTCTAATTTAAATTATGAAGTTAAATTTCTCTTATCCCGCTTGGCAATTAGAATTTCTTTATAATACATAATTGTAATATTTCTTTTCAAGGGTAATTTGGACATTTTAAGATCATAATTAAGCGTTAACCGACAAAGGGTATAAAGTTGTATATTAAGCATAATCTGATGGTATACAAATGTAAAAATTCAAAACATAGGGTAGAATTTCTGAATAAAAACAAAATACAGGGTATAAAAACACAAATAACCCTTCAAATATTTTTTAATACCCCATTTTTTTAATTTACATTCATATTAACTTTCACTTTCTTTCTCTTTCGATTTTTACGTTGTATTCTTTTTTTTTTTTTTTTTTGAAAGTGACTTTTTTTTTTGGTTGCAGTTGAAGCATTTTCCATACATAAATCAACTTATTAATTAAAAAAATTATATTTACTGTTTATTATTATTTTTATCAATTAAAAAAATTTCGAAAAATGGAGCAAATAACAAAAATAATTTAATAACAAAAAAGGCTTATTCATTTTTAAAAAAATTCTCATTCGTTGCCCTCTTTTTGTTTTTCCTCTCAAATTTTCAGTTTTAAATTTCTAAATTGGTAAATGTAATAAAATATATACTTATTTCAAAAAATAAATAGTAAATAATTAGTTTATTTACAACTTACTTATCTATTAAAAAGGCTATATTATATACCTAAAGCTGCAAATAAAGAGGTAAAAAACAACGAGTGAGAGAAAGTTGAATATCATAAGATAGGGGGTAAAAATATATTTAAATTAGTGGAACAAATTCTATTTCATAAAAGAATTGTCTTGAAATTATAGAAGTCTCTAATAAATAAATTTAATTATTTTAATATGTATTTAAAAATGGGTGTAAAGAGTTAAGAGAGGGATGCTAACAGAGTCACCATTTTCTATCTCTCCTTTAAAATCTATGTTGAAAGGTTTTACCTACATTTTATTTAAAGAAAAAAAAAAGCTTGGTAGTCGGACTTTCCCTTTCAAAAAGGGAAAAATAGTTTAGTACCATATCAAGGCAAGAAAGGAGGCAATTATCACGCATAGATTCAAGGAAATAGTCCAAACTAATAAAAAAATATTTCATTTTTTGCTAATTTGAATAGAATTTTCAGGTTTTTTTTTTAGCTTGTATTTGGTTCGTCAATTAAAGATAAAATTTTTAAGTTGAAATTAATTAATTTTTTAAAAACTAGTTATAAATTTTATTGATTTTTTTTTAAAAAGATAAAAAAACTAAAATAAAAATATATATAATTTAGTTAGAATTAAACTGTAACAAACTGTAACCCGAACGAAGCTTTACGTTCTTTAAAAAGTGTAATTAATTGCAATTAGTGGAACAATTTCTTTGATTATATCCTATTTGGCTATTGCCTATCTATTAAACACCTGCAAGAAAGCATTTTAGTCTCAAAATATAAATGGTTTTTGGAACAGTGGCCTGTCGCAGATTAGATTTGGTTTGTTGGTGGGTTTCTTTCATCTGATGGAACATGTCAGGAGCAATGATTAAGATTTTTTATCAATGACAAAAATTTCAAAGTCCCTTGTATTTTTTATTTTATTTCTTTTTTCTTTTATATGTTTTGGTAAGATTTTGGCTCAATTTTGTACATAATACACCATTACAAACAGTAACGGAATCAAGAATATTGATCGATAGAAACTAACAATCAAAGCAAAAAATTAATAGTATTAATGTATTATAATTGTCCCAAACAGATTTTCATTCCATCAAAATGTTTTTTAATTATCAGAGTTTTATACCTTTATTATTTATTCGACTTTCCCTTGACATTTTAGCGGGTTAGAAGATTAAAATTTTAATTTAATGAAAATTCTTGTTTGTATTAATATAAATCAATACGTATTTATATGTGGTTATTTTTTATAAAAAAAAATAATAATAATAAAGTAAGAGGGGGCACACATTAGCTCCGTGGCTGATTACAAATGTAAGATGTACCAAATATTTTCTGAGATTTCAACCAAAATATATAAATATATATTTTTTCTGAGATGAATCTTTGAGACCCTCCAAAAGAAAGGAAGTACTTTGGAGATTTTCCAAATATTTTCTGAGATTTCAACCAAATTATATATATATATATATATATATATATATTTTTTCCTAGAGGAATCTTTGAGACCCTCCAAAAGAAAGAAGTACTTTGGAGATTTTTCTTTTCCGAGTTGGCTTAGTCCAACTTCAATGCTTCATGCTTATCCTATGACATGAATAGCTGTATATATATATTTTCTAAGACCTAATAAAAATTTCCACTTTATTCTTGACGTAATTTAAGTAAATTTAATGTCATTTGTTGTTGTTGTTGTTTTTTTTTTTTTTTTTTTTTTTTGGCTATAATGTATTTAAAAAAAATAGAGCCAAAAGGTAGTTGTGATATAGTCATTGGTTTCTTTATCAATCCTTTGACCACGGAATGGTCAAATTAGAAGCTCTTTTGAATTAATGTTCACTCACCTCCTGATCTATATATAATCTAAATATTAGGATTTATTAATGAAACAAAAAGAATTTGACTTAATTCTATTTAAAAGATGAGTTCGGTGATCTCTTTCACTAATACATATTCAACGTGGAACATATCTATTGTTCCAACAAGGACCACAAAATAGGTCTATGTAGTTATCGAACCTTTAATCCATTTTGAGAGCGGAATAAATAAACGTCCTGACCGTTAACCATAAACGGAGCTGGAATATTTGTTGATACAATAATTCTGATCAAGTAGGTAGATAGATGTCATGGTGGTGTAGTAATGTAATTTCCTTGATCACATGAAGGAACACTTCAACGAATAAGACATGTATGTTTTATTTTGTGCATTTAAAAAGAAAATTAATAAGATAAGGTGCGTGCATTACAATCCAACTCGCCTCTCAATAATTTTCAAAGAATACACAAAAGGGCAAAGAAATTATATCCCTCTTTTGCTACAAAAAAAAAGTATTTCTTCATGAAAGAGCTTCTCAGAGGAGTGGGACATGCAATCAGAACCACTCTTTTATATATATATATATAATTTTTTTTTTGGTGAAATGGTTTTATTTATTTTCCCTTGGCTTCAAACCTAAGGTGAAGGAAACTCCACTATATGTTAAAAGAAGTGAAATTTCATCATGAACAATTATTAGGAGTCAAAAAAATTGGAAGTGTTAGATGACCAAATTCAGCTAACAAATTTCGAATTCCCCCTAATTATATTACTAACGTCAACATATCCCGTACTATAAAATATGTTGTTCCTTCTATTTATAGCATTTGTATCAAAATATTCCTATGTTTGTTTCGTTAACACTTACGTCATTTTTTTAATCAAAATATACCCTAATCTTTATATTTATATCAAAATACTCCAAAGTCTTTAATACTTGTATCAAAATGCCCTAATCTATTATTCATGGGGAATTCATGAAATTTCTGAACAAAAAAAAATAAAAATAAAAGTTAAATAGGATGTGTGTTATTTTTCAAATTTTAGCACGGGAAAATGTTCTGCTACCTTAAATTTACTTTTTAAAAGACTTTTAGGAGGAAATTTGAAAAATAAGAAAAGGCTCCTTCAGTGGTTAGGTTGGCATCCTCAAAAGTCTACCATAAGAATTTAAAACATTATTTTTCCTTCAATGTAGAGATAGGAAAATACTAGATTTTATTTTACCTATAAAAAAAAAATAAGAAGCCATAGAGCATCTTTTTTTTTTTTGGTTGAAATGTCTCATGCAGTCCAAATTTAGCTATTGGATGATTAAAAAAAAAAAAAGAAGAAGATCTTTTAGTAATTGAATTTTTTAGCTAAATAAAAATCAACATTTTTAATTTCATAATTAACGACTGAAAAATGAGTTGAATGGTACATCCCAAAAATCACAAATATATATTATTTTTATTTTGCTGAAGCATTATTTTTGCTGAAGAATCACAAATATATTATGTATTGTCCATACAATTCCCCAAAACAAGATTACAAATCATTAAGTCACTCACACAATCTTTATATATGTCATTTAAATTATTGTTTTCATTACCTGTCACTACAGCTTAATTTTCCTTCTCCAAGTGGGCAAAATTCTTTCTTTCAAACTTTTTTGCCACACCTGTTATATAGATAGTCCTTTTTCTTGCTGTGCAGTTTTCCTTTGCCCTCCTGTTATGGTTAACAAATTCTCTCTCCACAATTATTTTCTGATATCTTCATCTGCTCATGGTCCTTTTGCCCCCAAAAACACCCCAACCTAAAAATGTCTTAACTAAAACCAACATATTTTCTCTCTTTTGATCCTTACCAATCCTTGTGTTATTTGTGTTGTCAAAACAATAATAGAGTCACCCTTTTTCCTTTTCTTTTATTTCCTAATTTCCTGAGGAGTATTTTCAACATCTAATCCCTGAATTTTTTTCAGAATCACAGTTGGAAGTTTTGATTAAAAAAAAAAAAAAAAAAAAAACAGCTGCTACTCTTGTTGTCTTGTTTGCTCTCCTGAAGATTCAACTACCTCTTTGTTGACTTTTAAGGCTAAAAATCAATCCCTTCTTCTAAAAAGCCATCATTTTTGAAGAATTTTCTTTGTCACTTCTCCCATCACATTTCATCACATCCCTGGATCTTGCTATTGCTTCATACTTTTTTTTATTTTATTATTAATACAAAATATCATCTCTACCTCTTTTCCTCTTTTTTTCCACTTTTTTTTCCCAATTTTTTTAGAATTTTTTTTTTTCGTGTTCATATTAATTTTGTGCCATATTTTCATCTGGGGTTTGTCTATTATGTGCTCAGAAACTAGCCCTCCAAGGTTGTCTTTCTCCAATGATCTTGGCCAAACAGAAGCCATGCCACTTCAAAATCACCAGAGAAGAGACACATCACTTTTGGACCTGAATTGTGAGTTTGAGTTTAGCATTAGCACCTGCTCAGAACAAGAGTCTTCCTCTGCAGATGAGCTCTTCTCTCATGGTGTAATCCTTCCCACTCAACCCCGGGAATGGGTCAACTTTCCCGAGAAACAAACAAGACAAGACAACAGACAAATCCCATCTCTCTCTTCCCTTCCTCCTCTCCCTAGCTTCCGCGAGAATTCAAGGAGAGAGAAGCCAAAGGAAATCACAGTTTCGGGTTCAGAAACCAAGCCTCAGTCCAAGTCCTTCTTTTGGGGAACTTTCAAGAGAAGCAGCAGTTTGAATTGCGAGAACAAAAAGGGCCTTCTCTGCTCATTTCCACTCTTGTCAAGAAGCAATTCAACTGGCTCTGTCCCAAATCATAAGAGAATTTCCTTGAAAGATGTTAACAAGAACAGCTCTTCACAGAAGCAGCCTTTGATTTCCATGACACGGTCGTCGTCGGCGTCGTCTTCTTATTCTTCTTCGGTCTCGAATCCATATTCGACGTCGCAAAAGCCGCCGTTGAAGAAAAATCATGGCGGGTCTTATGCAAATGGTGTGAGGATTATTCCTGTCATTAATGTACCTCCTCCTTACATTCCCAAAGGAACTGCAAAGCTCTTCGGCTTCGGTTCCTTGTTACAGCAGGGTAAAGATAGAAAGAGCAAGAAATGACTCCAAAATTATCTTCTTTGGTTCATATTTTTGGTTTTGGATTCATGTTCTTTCTTTAGTTTTAATTTAGATAATGGAAGCTTGCTAATGAAGTAAGATTTCTTTTTTTACAAAGGAAAAAAAGGGTTTAAAAAGAGGGAAGTGTTTGTTGTTGCTAAATTGAAGTAGTGCAAATTATTGCATAATTTGTATAGTGTGCAAGAACTATGAAAAAAAAAAAAAAAAGGGTTTGCATAAATTTGAAGGGTTTGGAAGGTTCATGCATATTCACATGCCACAAGCTTAGGAGACACAGAAACAGGTACCCATAATACAGGGGTTTGTCCCATTCTTGTTTTCTTTTTATTTTTCTTTGTTATCTTCATTTTTGAGGGGATGCTTTTCTTTAATCAAAAGATTGGTTTTCTATTTTTTATTTTTTATTTTTTTTTATTTTTTAAATATTGTTTATCCTAATATGTCAATATCTACTTTTGAATAACTTGTTTGTTTCTTGATTGGGTAGATGCCATTTGTTTGGTTAACCATTTTGTTTGTAATTGCAAAGATTGAAAGAAGATTCTCACTTTTTTCTTGGAAGGATTATTGTGAAACATACTAAGACATTATAGAAAGGTCTAATTCAATGGGAGGGAGTGGGTGTGAAAAACAAATCCCAAATTTGAAATGCCCCTTTACTTTTCAAACTTTCTTGTCTCTTTTGAAATAAATTACGCTTTTTTTTTTTTTTTTTTTTTTTTCTGTGTCTTTTTAAATTTTAGCTTCTACTGCTCAACTAATTGGCTCAAACAAGGACCATGTCTTGTGCCTGTTCTTTTCTAAGCTTTATTTATTTATTTTTATATCTATTTTTGGTCACCAAGTTGGAGTAAGCTGAGCAGATGCCTTCCAGTGTCTGAACTATTCAAATTGTACGTTGTTAACATTATCTCATTGGTGATGTTAGCATGACATGACTAGGCGAAATGTGTGCTTGAGACGTGGAACTAGTGATGACTAAAGACAGGTCAATGGAGGATATGCAGTATATGCACAAATATCCTATTTTGTGGGGGCAATTTCAATCTTGACAAATGAGACCTTAAATTTAAAATAGCTAACGAACACGTGTTGGATCCTAATTTTCGTTCTTAAATTGATATATGTTATCCATTAGAGTGCATTGCTAAGATTACTGTAGAGGGCTAAATTTACAGTTGCTTTGCATTAGGGCTAAACTTGTCGGTGACTAGCGGGTCGTTGTCAAGTGTGAGTAGATTGTTTTAATCGATGGAGTGCATGAAAAACAAAAACAATGCAGATAAATAAATAACAGACAAAAATAATAATGGAGAGAACGTAGAAAATTGTGGGAATGAAGCTGTCCTTGTGTGTGACAATGCCTTCTATTGATTGGAGTTAATAATCGTATTCAGTTTTCTCGTTTGGTACAGATTCTGTTTCCAATTTAAATGAGAATTGTCGTATCCGATCTTTGATTGATTTTCTTTGCTGATCAAGCCTCTTTAGGATTAGAAATGTACTTGATTTGAATGATATTTGCTTCTTTGAAATCATATTTTATCCCTAATTTCTTGAGAGAAGAATATGAACATTTCCTTTTTAAGAAGAGGATTATTTTTAGATAAGATCGTAAATTGACGCGAGGAGTCGATATGACATGGACTAGAGAGATTATGTCTGGAATCTAACGTCAGCAATTAGCAAATTTTGAAGTCTTAAATGATAAAATTTGAGATCTAAAATCCAACTTGCAAATGACAAAGATTTAGATTATGTAGATACAATAATTTTAAGTCTTATAAGGAAAAAAAATAAAAAAATAAATAAACTTTTAGTTTTAGTTGACGTTGAACCAAAAGGGGTAAAAAGAAAGTTGTGTATACTTACATAAAGCATAAGCATCTCATATAACGGGAACCACCTGAACTTCTTATCCCTACTTCACGACATTATTTGCTTCGTATAATCAAGATTTGAATACTAGGAAAGAAAAAGGGAAATGGAACATTTTGTTAGGCGAACAAAACATTATACAAAGGTTTCTGAAATCCCTGAAATGCCAGTCTGCAGTCCTCCCCAAAATTGTTTGCCGTTGCCACCGTCATTGTCGAAGCTTAGACACCGCCGTCAAAAGCCATCGCAAGCCAACAGTGGCGATCTCCGTTTGGAGCTCATAGTCAATGCATCTTCGTCGGGACGTGAGATTGCAATCTCGGAATTGACTGGTGCAAGCTCATAGTCAATGATCCGTGAACACCAGCGGAAGAAACGGGCATAAAAGGCAAGCAGTTAGCAAACACGGTCTCCCAACAGCGCCAAAAGGCCGACACAATGCGCCACCAGATAACTCGCCTCCTACAACATACTAAAACCTCCAAAGAAAAGGCCAAGACGATGACCAAAACACTCAAAAACGCCTCACCACCGACGGCAACCCAACTTCATTCACAGCTTTAATCCAGTGGCACTCCCCCTCCATGGACAGTACGAACCCTACTCCTAGACTCGGTATTCGATGGCGGACTTGTAAATGAAATTGGAAGGCTACTGGCTCGGCGCACCGCCGAACCTCTAGCTCTTTAAAATAGTTATCATTTGTTTGTTCTTAGAAATATTTTCTTTATTAAACATTTAAAAATCACTACTTTGATTTGGCCTCTACTTAAATCACCCAAAATGTTGACACTGTGTTTCGATTGGTAGATCGAGATATTATCTTAAGTATTCCGTTGGGTCGCCAGATGGTTAAGGGAAGAGAAGAATAACTTCATTTCCTGCATGGGTAGAGATGGATAGAAGTTGGCGGAAGAAAATGTGGAGGTTCTGATTAACCCCCAGAGAACTTAAAATCTTCTTTTGGCGAGCGTATTGTGGTGTCTTCCCGGCGCTGGAAAATTTATTGAAGCACGGTTGTGTGAAGCAATAGGTTTGCTGTCGTTTCGGTAAGGAGACAGTCTGGCATTGCGGGTATCCAAGGCGTCAGCTATTTGGCAGTTTGGTAAGTGGCCATAGATTTTTCACTCTTGATGAAATTTGTCTCAGATTTAGGTTTGGAGGTGTCTTGTATGGTTGCATGGTGCCTTCGGTAGAATAGGAAGCTGCTTGTTCATAATCACAGATAGAAGAAAAGCAGATGGAATGTTAAAGTTGCCGGCTGGATACTAGGTGATTTTCAGAGCTACTGCTCCCCGAGTAGACGGGAAGAGCAGCCAACGGGATGCTACAAGTTGAATTTTGATGCAGCAACAATTGGCGGACATGAGTTTTGCCAGAGCAGGAGCAATGAATCGACGTTCAAACAGAATGGTTCATGCGAAAACTACAGAATGCCGCCTTGTAATTCTTCTCGAGTAAAAAGTTCTCTATTTATTTATTTATTTTTTTACACGAACCCTCTTCCTTAGGCATTTGCCTGTTAAAAAAAGACACCCCCAAAAAAGACCAAAACAAAAGAAAAGAAAGCAACTGGAGTAAATAACATCAAAGTGAAAATCCGAAATTGAGAGGAAGAAAAACATTTCAAGTCGTATTTATATCGATGATAGAAGGAGAAACTCAGCTTGAAGTGGGGGGAAAAAAATTTTGCCGCACCGTGAATGCGCGTAGTACTACATATTCTGTACACGATTGCATTTCAATACTCCATTCCTCTATATCTAAATGACTAGAAACTAACCTCGATGTCATGAAAAGATGATCTTTGACGCAGTTGTATAAAATCAATGTGCCTGAACTCGTATTGGATGTAAGGAAAAGAAAAGGCGAAGCTGACCAGTTTCCTGGAAGCGAAAATTGAATTGCCTATACAATTATCTACAAGATAATATGTATACATCCTATGTGAAGTGGGAGCGAAGGTCTGCTGTTAATGAGACATCGGGCAGTTGGGATCTGCTGTCTGAGACTTGATCACTCGGGTATTGTAAGATCCACAGAGCCCACACTTGTGATATAACCAGTGAAATCGTGCACTGCCCTTCCGATCACAATCGTTACAGAGTATATCCTGGATAAACATGCAAACACTTTAGACAAGAGCTTGTTTGCTAACTGGAAAAGTATTGCTAATAAATGAACAAAACAGAGATAACGAGCACAAGAAGAAGAACAACAGTCACCATCAACATGAAACAAATAAATCATACAGCAAACACTCTTCCTAAAAAGCCATTGTCAGAAGTGAATTACAGATGTTGCATGAACTCTTCGCATTACCATGATAGCAATGGCATGACCGATCGGACAAACAGATGCATCACATATGGTGTTTGAGGTGTGCTTTTTTAATAATCATTATTTCTAAGGGAAAACGAAATTCTTCGTGCAGATTTGACTATGAATATCCAAAACTTATGGTAATATGACAGGTTTGATAGAAACAATACAGAAACTTGCCAAGTTTTGTGCTCCTATATTATCGAGGCAAAGACATTAAACAGGTAAGAATAAGGAGAATAAATATATAAATAAACCCAAACCCACTCTAGAGTACAACATGGATAGGATACAAGATTTCTAATGCAGAATCCGTACGAGGAAAGATTTCTTTCCAACACACATTTATAGAAGTGATCACTTTCTACCTATTTTATCAAACAGAGAGCCACAGTTTATTTATTAAAAAAAAAAAAAAAAAAAGCACGTAGTATACTCCGTAAAACCACCAGGTTAGGGAGAAAATATTTCCACGAAAATAGCCAGGACCTAAAAGAGGAAGAACACTTAATTTTGAATTCTGTAACTTCTTTGTTTGCCAAGTTCTGGCCACCAGAGATATTACAGTTGATTTGTTAATTTCGTATAGTTTATATATTCTTCTAATGCAGTATTTATCTTTTCCATTAAAAAAAACCAAAACAAAACAAAACAAAACAAAAACAAAAGCAAAATCATGTAAATGTCTTCTACAATTGCAAAACAACTATCACATCACTCAGTGGCTAAAAGAGAGGACAGAAAAAGGATAAAATCAGATATATACCTGACAACGGTTCTTGTACTCCTCAGGAAGCTCCTCAGCAGCCAGCAAGGCATCAAGCATGCCAAAATATACCTGAGGAGGAGGAGAAATAAATATGGGACTGCATGTAATGGAGATCGAGAACAAAAACCTTCTATAGTATTTTCATAAATGGTGCAAAACCTCAATAACAGTACAACATTGACAAAGTACAACCAAACAAGATAAGCAAGAACATCCCAACTAGGTATGCTTCTATCAACATCTTCTGATTACGATATTTACTACCATTTTAGTTGTTAGAAATAGAGATTTCTAGGATATTTAATAGATTAATTGGAGATTAGGGATATTCGATGAAATGGGTACTGGAGCAAACGAAAATACAAAAAAATTATGTATTGGAATTTAATCAAGCAAGCTAATAGCTAATGACAATATGCTTTATCCCACAGTTCACCAAATATACCAATCTTAACTCTATTCTATTTGCCCAAAGAGCTCTCCAATTTCTAATATTTGTGAAGGAAACTCCACAGAAATATTATATTAGTAAAATATTGGATCAGAAAAAAGTCTATGATGGAAGGAGAGAGAGAGAGAGGGGAACTCTTACCGCCATATCTCCTAAAGACTTGCTGCAAATTGGACAGGTATAGTGACTGCAAGTGTATGCCTGACAGATATTGAGAAGGAAATGAAATTTTCTCTTTATAGGAAGTTAGAAAATCAAATTGTATCCTCTTAAGATTTATTGAAAGAAAATATATTAATTATATACATTAAAAATAAAAAATAAAAAACAAAAAACAAAACAAAACAAAACAAAAGGAAAAAAACAAATTTTTAGACTTGTAGAGACCTGAAAGCAAGCAGAATGCATGTAATGGCCACAAGGTAGACCTCTGACGGCCGCACTTGATGTGAATAGGAAATCACAACAAATGGGGCAGTTTGTTTCCAAACTTTTCTCCAAGCATTTGTGGTTCACTAGCTTGATGCCCAAGCAACAATTGCACGTCATGCAATGGAAATAATCAATGCCAAGACCCCTCCCAACACGGCATAAATTGCAAAACGGGCAATGATACACAGTCCTGGAAAGAGATGGAAAGTTAGAACAGAAACCTTACCAAGTACAAGAATGCAAACAGTGAAGGATTTAGAAACCAAAACATGCAGTCAGTTTTGTTTTATATCAAAACTATAATTTCAAAGTAGAAGTGCTGATATCAATGTGTTGTCACGATACATCTAAAGTTCCTTGAAAACTTATAAAATTGCTTTAATGTCTAGTAAATATCATGACTAGTGAATGTAACTACTTTGTTTAAAACCTACCTTTCTATTTCACACCTTGAAACACAAATACAAGGCAATTCGGTATATTACGTGTGCGCAACAAATTGTTAAATATGTAACAAATTACACATGAATGCCAAAAAATACGATACAAAGATCCTTCACAAAATTACGACAGAAATTTATCTACTAGCTTTTTTGCATCTCAGTCTAGCTACATTTCCACTCAGCTCTAGCAAAAATAAGATTTATTTTTCTTTGTTTAAAACTAACACTTGGTTTTCAGAGAGTTTTTTTTTTTGTATTGAATAGCATAAAAGAACTTAATATAACTTGACATTATTTACCCTATTTACGTTCCAACCTCACTTCTTTTCTTTTTTTTTCTCTAATAAAGAAATTATTTATGCAAAAGTTCAAGCTCTATTGTTTTAGCCCGAGAAAACTAATGTTTTCATGTTAACTTCGAGAGAGTTTAGCATTTGAAAAAAAGAAAAAGAAAAAGGGTGAAGAAAAAAGATAATTTCTGCAAATGTAAGTTTTGCTAAACACAAATGTACTATTATTGAAAGAAAAAGCTACCATGATTAATTACCATAGGTGAAAACTGATAACTCCCAAACTTTGAACAAAAAGATAAGACTCTCTACCTTTCATCATCAAAAAATTTGCATATGGTGCAGTAATACTTTGCCATGAACAGCCCATTGCATGACGGTGTTGAGCATGTTTGTCCAACGGGCTGAATCTTCAGGCAGTTCATGCACATCATTTCCGCAGTCACTTTCCTGAAATCAGTTCAAAGAAAATTCACAAATACAATGGCAAAACATGGAATGAAAGAACTTACATCAGAAAATTACCTATCCATTGAGTGATCGCTCACATTGTCGTGGCAAAATCTACAAGTAAACAATTTTCCACAGCAAGCAGCAAGAAGCTTGCAGTTTCTTTTGTAATGTTCACACCCAAACACTTTTTTATCTGGATCACGAAATGATGGTGAGCGTCCTGCTACATCTTCACAATTCGAAGTTTCTCCTGCTGCTTTGGGTAACTTCTGCTGAGCAGCTATCCAGCGACTAACAAACCAGTAATACATTAGTAATTAATGATTCATGACTTGGAGTAAGCAATTTAATGGTTGACTTATCACACGATAGATAAACAAAACAATCTAACAGCACCTGAAAGAAAGAAATGATATCATCAAAACAAACCTAGTCATAAGATTCTGCACAAGATATGCTTTTCTCCTTGGATCGAGAGTTGAATCACGATAAACCTTTCTAATCTCTGATTCGAGCTCATTTTGATTCATACGAAAGATATCCTTCCAACCAGGCTTGAACATCTGATCACTCTGGTCCAGGCTTTCCTGAAAATCAATACCTAGAACAAAAGTATAACTGAAATAAGTAACATTTTTTCCCCAAAAAAATTGCACAGCAAATGGAGCTGAGGTGAGTTTAAAGTTTTCTTTCCAACAAAATCACACGTCATATCAACAAAGTAATTACAACATCAAGAAGGAAACAATTCTAAGTAACCCACTAATAAATATATGGGCATTCGGGTTGAATTAACATATTCATACCAAGATCTAATAATTTTATTTTGTCTTCTATCTTACATAAAATAATAGTTCTAGGAGCTGGCTTTTTCTCTTTTTACTTTTCTCAAAATTGGGAAGAGGCAAGAAGAGAGTCTGCTCTTAGAATAACAAACTTACTAATTACCAAAATAAACTCTAGCTCTTATCAATCTCCCCCAAAGCCCTTATCCATTTAAAAGCAACGCAAAGTAGCCTCTCCAACAAGGCAAAATGCCAAGTATAGTACAAACCTTTTTGAGGAACACTAGCTCCCAAAGATTCTGTGTTTGAAGGTGATTCTGGAGTTCCTTTCCAACATTCATTGAGCCACTCACTGAACATCGTATTTTTCGCTGCCTGTTTCCAGGTGTCCATCATCTTATTCTGTTCATCCTGAGTAAGTGCAGAAGTTACCCAGGGCAACATTGATTGGAGCACTTCAGCACCTGTAGTGCCAATTATACGGCCAACTATTTTGTCTTGCTCATCAACGGTGAAATGCCTGCCGAATAAAGGCCACAGCTCAAGTTCTTCTCTGAATATATGATGATCCAATGTCACTTTAATGGATTTGCACATCCCTTGCAGCTTAGTAGATAGCTCGTTATACTTTCTGGTACAGTCAATTATGTGAGCAGCAGAAAACTCGTTGCTACTTTCACATGAATCCCTGTTGATCTTTGCCGTCTGCAAGCTTTCATGAAGATGTGAAAGCTCCAAAAGAACGCGTGAAATATCTTCAAATAATTTTTCCTCCTGTTTATGGTCTAGTGTGTACGAGTGACTCACGTTATGAAGGGCCTCTTTGGATTCCAATGCAGGAAAGACTATATCATCCTCAGCATTACTATGTGCTCTGTATAAGCCCCAAAGAAGGCGAAATCTTCCAATAAACTGCCGAAGGAATGTCTCATCGCAATCACTAAGCTTTCCAGATTCAATATCCAAATACTCCAAGTCTTTGCGTATGGCTTTATGAAACTTAAAAATAGTATCAATTGGTCGTTCTCCACAGCCAATATCGAAAGAACTATTTTCTGTTTCCCACACAAAAAGACTGGAGTCCAGAGATGGAGCAGAAGAGCTGAAAGACAACGAACGCAAAGACTTGCCTGTGAAAAGAGAACTTAACCCCAGACTATTGCTATTGACTCCTAATCCTGGGACACGACAAGATTGCTCTCTACAACATTGTTTTTGATCATTTACAGTCTCTGGTGTGGAAGGAGAATCATTATCTGTCCGTGATTCGGTGACATTTCGTTTAACTGGCCTTTCAGCATAATTTGGTTGAGGGGACATCAAAATATCTTTCGCAGACAATGCAGATGCACAAGGGCAACCTGATCCAATGAGAGGCTCTTCAATATCGTTTAACCTTTCAACAGGACAGCAACCAGTGGCTCTTGAAGACAAGCATAAACCTTGGTTACCAGCCTTGCAAGCCCAACCAGAAAAGAGTGTTACCAAAGCAGAATCTGCAGCTGGAGCTGAATCACAAAATTATATAATTAGATTTGAAATACATAGGAAAATTTGTCGAGTAGTAATAATCATTCAACAATTAAACACATAAAGCATGGATGTATGACCTGCCAATTGAATGTTTTTCAGAATATTTTTCATTTCCTCTTCCGTCAGTGATTGCACCAGCCATGGCAAGACGCGCTCAATCAACTTTAATGGCATCATGCAAAAGCTTCGATACAAAAGCTCCCGTTGTTTCTTGGAGCTGAAGTGCTTTCTTGCAAGTGGAAGAACCTAAAGTTGCTAGGAGTCAATAGGTGCTTTGATGAAACATGAAAAAAAATAATAATAAAATAACAAGTTAGAGTTGTCAAAAACCAACTCAAAGTGGAGGGGTCGCTGTGGGATTTTTAAGACTACATCCGGTCAAAATTAAGATAACAATATATGATTCAACAACTTCTAATGTACAATCATGGCTTTCTTGCATTATCAAATAAATAACTATTAAAGCTCTCTGCCTTTCCCTTTCTTTTAATAAAACCCCGAGTGATATAACTGCTGCAGAAGTATAGTCAATTACTAAATAGATAAGGAATGTTCACCTGAACTTCCTCGTTATTGAAATGCCCCTGTATGGTTTCCATTATTTGATCAGCATATGAGCACAGCTTTGCATAAAATTCAGCTTCTGAAGTTGAGTTTGCGCCTGCGTTTTGAATGGTTTCAATTAAACATCTAAACTCATTGAACTGACTTTCCTCTTCGGCATGCTCCTGGGAGAAAGAAAACTCTCCATCTACTGCTGGAAATATAACCTTGTCCTCAGCAATACTGTCACCAGAAATGTAGCAATACTCAGATTGAAAACAGAGAAAAAAGACATCATATTTCTTTTTCACTGATAGATAACAACTAAAGTAGCTTTTTCTCACAATAGAGCTTAAGTTCTAATCTTTCCATGAGGCGACATCTGACAAACAATTAGAGAAAACAAACATGCAAGAGAAAAAGGGAAGACGAGGGAGGAGATAGAGTTTCTTTTATAAGTTAGAGGGACAGTTTATCTTCATATTTTAATTTTTGGAAGATTAATATCATAATCATGATGATCATTCTGTGAAAATTAAGCAGACTGCACCATCTTGTAGATTAGAGAATGAAGATTGCTTTCTTTTTTAATATATGAAGTTTTAAAGAGAATTTCATCTATGGTGTACAAGAAAACTTGGGATAAATGATACCAAAATATAAAATTATCCACCCAACTGACGCACTAAACGTTGGGGAAAATATCCATCTCGAATCATAAGAGGGATGGCTGCGGCAAAGAGCTATACTAAATCATATAGAGTCATGTAAACGTATAATGTTCCATCATCAACATGATAGAACAATTATGGTACCTGTGAAAGATGCAAACTTCAGCAATGAATTGCAATCTATCATTGAAAGCTGATATATTAGTAAAATCTCCAGAACATTGTATCTTCCTCGCCTCCTGGGCTATCTCATTCAACTCCCTCTTAATAGCTTTATGCCAGAGCAATATTTCATTTATAGGGTGTATCCCATTAGTATCAGAAATATCCATCCTTGATTCTAAATATTTCCTTTTCCCGGTCCTACACTCACATGCACACTGTGATTCAATCATGCTATCAGCTGATGTGCTACAACCTGAATTAATACAGCATTGGCTTTGACGATCGTCATGATAACTCTTGATCAAGTTGGCTCTGCTTCTCCCTTCCATCCAGGTGAATATGACCTTTATTAAGAAAGATGTTTAGTTAAATCTCTGTACTGGGAAAAACATAACCAGAAAGAATCGATGCAATAAGGTCAAACCAAACCTGTTGGAGAAGCTTTTCCTCTGGGATTATCTTGTTTAAACATTTACGCAAATCCTGATATTCGTCAGGTGAAATTGATGATGAAAGCCATGGAAGGAACTCGGCCATCATATTTACAGGAATACTGCACAAAAATTGCCATACTAAAGATGCCTGCTCTTCGGGCAGAAACTTCTCAACAAGCAAGTGAAAGACCTGGCAGAGAAAAGTGAATAATTTCCAAATATCAGAGCACTCAAAAGAAACCTTTTGGTATAGGCTGCGAGATGAACAAGTTAACAGAATGTCTCACGTAATGAGAAAGCATACACTTATATGATGCGTTCATAGTTTTTACACTATTCCAAACATCATTAAAACGGAGAAACATATGATCCGGAAGATTACAGTAAGACATGTATATAAAAATTTTGACATGTGTCACCCTTAAATTGAAAGCTCGTTTTGCTTCCACAGCAAAGGCATTGTTAAAAAGTTTAAATACTTCTTTCATCAGGCACAACTTGACGTTAATAAGATTAAGCGAGTTAGTGGCAGTAGCAGAAAATAAATAAAGCACTGGTTATCATTGCATTATGATTGAACATATAAACCAAAGCTATAAAACTAAACCAAAAAGAACACTTAGTCATGGATAGAATCCCTTATACATAGGAAATAGCAGATAACGACATATTTATTAAGTGTGACTTCTTTTATTAAAAGGATCAGTAATCATATAATTGCCTAAAACGGATCCTCTAAAAGTTTTTGTCGTTTAAATCTTCACATAACAAAATCTCCAATATGGTTATAGATTTTGCCCAACAAGAGTCTTGAATAAATAGATGAGAATGCAAATGTTGGAAAGAAAAATGCTAGGGACACCAACTCTAATCCCAACTTTTTGTATCAACTTTGAGTTGTCATGCTTTTATTGGTAAAGATTGCCACATAAATTAGTAACAAAATATTGTATTTGCCAATGAAAAGTTGACAACTCAAAGCTACTACAAAAGTAGGAATTACATATGGTGTTCCTAGCACTACTCTATTGAAAAATAAAGCAGCACCTGCTCCTCTTCCTTAGCCATGTGCTGGCTAACTGATGTCTGTAGAGCTCCTGTACAAGAAGCTAACTCCCTTGGAAAACTTTCATCATTTTGAGTTTTAGAACTTAGCAGCCGGAATAGGTTATCGAATAGATTGCTTTCACCTTTGTGTTCGAGGGAGTATGTCCGTGCTACATTCTTCACACGAATATCAAGAGCTGGAAAGATTACCTGTAATTGCAAATTATCTCTGTAATGGCAGAATAGATGTGGAAAATTAACATGACGTTAAGTGGCTCCTTAAAGAAATTTTTTATGTGCAATAGCAATATATCAGGAGGTAAAAGTCACACTCGCATTTCCAAAGTAACAACAAATATTCAACAGAAATCATGAAGAAGAGCTTAATATTACCCCCAAAAAAATCTAGCAGTAATTATCTCAGAAGTACAAGACTTTTTGCTGAGAAAACTTCTTTTAACAAGTGGCAGACTGTAGCCAATTAAAATTCTGAGACTAACAAAATATCTATTGGTCTTCAAAGCCAAATTCTGTTTATCAGACTATTAAAATTTCACAGAACAGAGGAATTCCATTGTGGATACTCTCAAAGTCCCAAATGGATTACGACCGTTCACTTTGTGATTTATTACATTCAATTTTCTGAATATCAGTTTATAGTCAACCGAACATATTAAAAGGCAGGATTTTCCTGCATGATCAATATCTGATACTGCAGCAAAGTGAAACCAGAAAAATGTTTCTTTTGTAACAAATTTTTTAGCATGACGCGTAGTTCCGGGGATAAATCATGTCATTGTCATCGAAGATCAATAAGCCAGACTTGCCATGAGTCCAACCTGAAATATCCCAACAATACAAGTAATTCCACTAAAAATATGGGGAGTTTTCCTCAAGCTTTAATTGCAAAAGGGATTGGCACAGAAGGCACTTTATTTTCCCCTTGTTTTTCGACTTCTACTTTCCTTTCGCCTCTAGTATCTACATGTTCTAGGGTCATGGAAATAGGAGAGAACAAAGGAAATAAATTTCACAAAGAACAGAGAGAATTTTGTGAAAAAAGAAACATCACTACTTGAAAGAGAATTAAGTGGAAGTATCAAAGTCTACGAATTCTTTTCCATTGTCTCTGTCGATGTTTAGGGGAAAAGAAGAACTTGCGCAGAGGAAGATACTGATGAGTAATATTAATGATTTGATGCTCAGGGAATGGAAGAACATGAACCACAGGAACATTTAACCAATAGTTTTACACATGAATCCTCTTTCTTGTGTTTCGCAAACGAGAAGTTGAGACCGATTATAATGTTGGAAATGAAATTCCTTTCTTCAATTTTCTCAGAAACCAAACACACTAGAAAACGGAACCGATACGGAATTTCAGAATTCCTCATCAACAAAAGCATAATAAAAAATAAAAAATAAAAAAAAAAGTGAAAGAAATGGATTGAGCGAGACCTCATCTTCGGCATTGGAGTGGTGCTTGTAAATCGACCTGAGGAAATGGTAGCGCTCGAGCAGCGGACCGATGTCAGTGCGTTCACCAGTCGCAAACGCCATAGCCAATCGGTGAAGCGCATCGAGCTCCTTGCGAATCGCCTTGTGGAACAGCAAGAAAATCAAGAGCGGAGATTTCTGCTGCTCGGAGCTCTTCAAACAAGCATTCACCGACGAAGACGTAGAAGAAGAAGAAGAGGAATCGACCTTGTTGACGGAATTCGAGAGCACCGCCACTCCGCCTCCGTCCCGGTGTTGCAAGCCCGTTAACGGCGTCGCCATGGCCGCTTTCTCTCGGAACTTTCCGGGAATTTCTTCGGCTTTCTTTCCCAGGTCTCGGAGTTTCTCTCTCTAAATCTTAAATTTCTTTTGTTTTTATTTTCTTTGTCCGTTTCTCTCTCTATTTCTTTTTTTTTTTTTTAATTTTAAATTGTTGTTCAATGGAGAAGAAGGCAGGAGAGAGAGGATTGGTTTGGTCACATTTTACAGTGAGGTCGATAAGAACATAGCGGAGGAAAATCATCACTCTATATACTTGGCCTCCTTCCACGTGGCAATGTGACACGCTGGACCGCGACGTCACCAACGACTAGTCACGTGAGCGGGAGAGGCAGGCACGTGGAAATATTTAGCAAGGATTGTGAAGGTGTAGACTAATGAATTTGAGTATTATCCATATTAGAAATGTCAAACAGGCAATTTCATTCGGTCTAACCTCTTTCTTTTTTTTTTTTTTTTTTTTTTTTTGGCGCTTTGGAGAAAACAGTCAGTCAATAAATATGTTTCGTGTCTTTTTTTTTTATTATTATTAGATTTTTGACCCTCCATACTTATCTAATTTAATGATAAAAAAAAAAACTTAAAACTATTATAAGTAGAGCAATAATTCAAATATGTGCTTTTTGAGGAACAATCTTACAAATCACCTTTCATTTTGAGTTCGTTATTGATTGATGTTGTGTCCGTGCTGGTCCATTACTAAATGAGTCAAGTTGGGTTGTGCCTATTTATAATTAGAGTGTCAAGTTCAGCACACAATCCATTTACAAACATGTCGTCCCCCTTAACATGCATGTGCCTTTATTGTGTTCTTATTGTATCCAATAGCAAAATTTTGAATAAACAAGATAAACAAATATTGAAAAATGTTCGAACTCTATCATACTGAAAAACTTCAAAGAACGTCTAGAGAGTAAGTAGAGAAGCTATGTATTTTCAAGGAAAACATAAAAGGTGAAACAAAACCAAGCATGCACAAAACCGATAATTTTGTGCATCATTCGTGCTCCAAATATGCGAGCTCTCACATGCGTCGTTTGATTTGCCGATCAGGGATTTGCACCCGATGTATGCGCAAGAGAGAACCTCTTAGCTTAACAACTTACCCCATAGCAAGTGGGAAAATTCTATTTAAGCACTAAATGACTTCCATCTCTTTCTGATGTGGAACAATAGATTTCTTTATATATATATATATATATATATATATATATATATATATATATATAAAAGCCTTTCCAACTTCATGGATGCTCATAACTCAAAAAGATATCTTTTTTGACAAAAATTAAAGTTTGGCGGTTAAGAAACAGAGTCATAATCATGCAAAATACCTCCAATACCTTATGAAAACATGAATATTGAAGCAAGCAAGTTTACTTGTCACCAGTTTGTTTGACATAAAGAAATGTTAAAGGAAATATAAAAGATAATCAAGTAATATAATGTTTTAATTCCATTACATATAAGATTGTAAAATATCCATCTAAATTATAAAATTGACAAACATAGTTTTGAAAAACTAAATGTTGATTTTATAATAGGGAGCATTAGAAATCACATTTTTAAGACATTTAAAAGACTGGTCGTTACGATATGTAATTTCATGAATTCTTCTTATGCTTTGTTATTTTTCTTAATATGATTCTCGAATTTTGAAATATAATATGTTATTCCACTAATAAATAGAAGTCTCCAACTTTATCCTCTTAAATAGAATACATCCATTTATGGACCTTTCAAGGGAAGGTTCATCTCTTCAAGCATAGACGCGTAGCTTAATTGGCAAGGTTCTATGAGGTGTAAAGGCCGAATTTAAGCCATTAAACAGACAACCAAAACTAATTAGAATAGAGGGAGACATTTCCTTGCATGCAACAAGCTCAAGGTAGTACAATTTGCATAGTGCAATTTTTAGCTTTTGTTGAGTAATAATAGGTTGATAGTGCCTATTATTAAATATCCAATAAGGATTTAAATGGATTGGGAAAATTTGTCGGTCACGAATCATTAAATGTACATCTCAAATTTTGGAGAAAATGTTAATATAAGTCCTTTTGATGCTTGGGCTTTAGATATTTAGAGAGAAAATAGTACAAGAGAGTTTGAAGAAACTTCATAGAGACAACAATGACGAAAAATTTGTAACTATAGAGATATGGAGTGTTTGGAGCGGCCGTAGGCATGTAGAACTTGGAGAGGGGAATTTTCAGAAAATAGTCTTAGAAAATTCTGAGTTGAGCAAGCGACTCATCTGTTAGTGCAATCGATTGTTCATGCAATCGCAATTGACTCCAAGAGGTTGCAGTCATTTTTAGTCGCGCTACTATCTAAGTTGTCTTTTAGCTTGTAATAGATTATATCTCCTTCTATGAGCTCCAGATGGCTACTGATCTACGAGTCTTATAAACCTGATCTGCTGGTCAGAACCGATTAGAGTTGACATATAAATGAGTGATATTAATGTACAAAATTTGCCATCAATGTAAACTGTAGTGTAAACATAAATAGTTTGTGTGTGTGCATATACATATATATATATATATATATGCATATACCCTTTGAACATTCCCCAAAATTTGAGCAATACATAAAGTTAATTTTGAATTTGACAAGAGAAAATTAATTAAAATTAGTTAGAAACGTCCATTCCAAAGAGCCAGCCACTTAATTCGACGACAAATGGGGTTATGAGAGTTGAGGAAGGGCTGAACTTGATGTAGCCAAATTAAATACCAACACAAACATATATACAAACTATATGGAAAGGCACCATAAAATGTACATGTGCACTCTTTCCCTGCTATGATCACACCTTTTAACGCATCAATTTTTGAGAGGGATCTTGGTGCTTTCATAAGTGGCTCAAACCTTAACTTCACCAAACGTATGTCTATTAGTGGGTATCGATAGAACCACGTAGGAAAGGAGCAGCCGAGTGGGGGGTTTCCATCTTAGTGAACTTTTTTTATTTTTTATTTTCTAAATCTTTAAAAAATTTACTTTTTTTTTTTCATTTTACTCCTATTTTTCAATATATGCACTCACTGAAATAATAGATAGACTCTGCTACTCAACCATGTAATTTGAATAGTATTTTTTTTAAGAAAGAAGATTATGTGGTTCCATCCCGTCTTTATCTCTTTCTTCTATATTAGAATCCGGGATATCAACTAATGGAATAAGAAGGATTTGACTAGATCTATGATCCACTAGAGCAGCCTCCACTTGTGCATTTACCATTAGGCTATCATGTTTGGTGTGGTAGTTAATTAATATCTTAAGAACCACTTGTACGTATCCAATTTTCACGTGCAACCAACCGTTTGAAAAAAAAAAAAAAATATCTCAACTTACACAAACTCCAAAAATTATTTTTTTGCAGTTTTTAAAATTCATTTCCTACGACATATCATATATATAGTAGAAACCAATAAAAAGTAGTATTTAAATTTATTGTTGGGTCATTAATAACGGCACCAATTTGGTTTAAAAAATTAGGTAACTTTCTAAGGCCACCAGTGAAACAAAAAGATATTATTAATTAATAAAGATTGCCTTATAGTATAAAATATTAAAGTCTCTGCATAAAGTGTACAATATAAAGTAGGGTGGATCTTTTAATATCCCTTATTTTATTTTTCTCATCCATTTTTTAAAACTACTTAATCCATTAATTTTAGAATTAAATAACTACTTGTTCCATCCTTAATTTTTTCAAAAAACCCTTTAACTAAAATTATTTAATTTTTTTTCTTTCTCCTCCCATTACAGTCTAAATCCCTATACATTTTTTCTTTACTTTTTTTTAAATGTTATATTTTGTTGTTATTTTGTAATTCATTTCCACGAGAATTTTTTTGAAAGAGAAGATTGTTTATTTTGTTTGTTATTATTCTTATTTTTTAATAGTTTTTATAGTTCCATGTTACAATTAGTTTTTTGTTTTCTAAGAAATAACAAGTAAATGGAAAACACATATGTATGATGTGGATATATAATCAAATATATTGATTTGATTAGTTATTCATTTTATAAATAATGGAGAGAAATTGTTAGGAATTCATGCAAACTCTGAATATTGAGCTTTTTCTAATTATCTAATAAAAGTCTTAACCAAAATCATAACATTTTTAACCATACTTGTAGAAAACTCAGCTTCATCAATATATTATCCTCAAGTTATTATCGTCTCAAGAAGAAGTATAACAAATAATAAGTTCATAGATTTTTATCTCAACATATAAGCTGATGAAGAATTTTTAATGGATATATAAACAAAAAAAGGAGAAAAAAAATCTCGTGAGAAAAAAAATTGAAAATAAAAACCAAACAAAACATATTAAAAGAACTGTGCATTAATTTAGATTAAGTATGTGGAGAAAGAAGGAAGAAAAAAGAAAGATAAATAATTTAATTATAAAGATTTTTTATAAAAATTAAAAGATAAAATAAGTAATTTTTTAATTTTAAAATTAATTTATTGATGATTTTAAAAAAGAAGATGAGAAAAATAAATTGATAATTGTCAATAGACCTACCCTGTAAAATATCTACCAATGCATGTCATCAGCAATATGCTAGGATCTCTGTTGTAAATTTGTAATCAGGCAAAAAGTCTACGTTAGCCGCTTCATAAAAAGTTAAAAAGTAAAATGTTGGACCACAAGGGATAAAAAGGCAGAAATAAAAATAAAATACTGACAAAAGGATAAGATTGGTTGGTTTACTTCAAACTGTGGGATTTGTTCTTTTTTCTTTTTTTTTTAATTTAAGTTTTTCAATGGATAAGAAGGCATTGATTATCGACCATTAATTTGAATATTTCTTTAGGTGGGCAGAGACCAATTAAGTTACCAGTCCAAAAAAAAAGTCAGCAGTCAGAACGCTGGAATTAGAAATCATATTGTTGGCGCCAAGAAACCAACATCTAGCTTATTTTTTATTATCCAAATTATATGTAATTAGCATAACATAAAAAACACGTTAATATACACATGAATACCAAAAAAAAAAAAAAAAAAGTTGGAGTATTTCTCCGATCGCATATAAAATAATATAGGTTCACGTATTTACTTGCAAAACAAGAAATGGTATTTAGTAATAAGGCACTGAGGATGAAAAAAGGAATATTAACTCTATCTCCTTATTGTTTTCGAGTTAATGGAACAACTGTTAATTTTGTTTTTTGTTTTTTTTTAAGGAAAATGACAGGTCTCTTCTATCATGCTCTAATATTTTGAAATGGAAATTATAATTGAAGATAAAACGTGATATAAACACTAATAACATAGATAAAATACAATCATATGGTACAAGAGATATAACTCTCGATTAGGACCGATTTTATCAGTCAAATCTGATGAAGCTCATTGAGTAGAACATAAGCCGAGACCCGGTGACAGAAAAATTTCTTGAATTCTTCGACAATCCTAAAATCTAGTATGTACAAAGCTCTTTTAAATAAAAAAAAAAACATCTATAATAGATGGAATATTCCGATAGATCAAAAGACAGTCACTCGTAGAACATAAACTGCAACAAACTCCTTCGAGTCATAACACTAGTGAAACCAATAGACATATACCGTTAGAAAATAATTCAAGCGGGACACACACACAAAAACAAACCGGAGGTGGTTGCAAGATTAAATGTGATTACAAATATAGATTAGTGATAATTTAACTGACTCCATCAGAATGTATAAAGTTTAAATATGTCATGGCTAAAATTATTATAAAAAAAAAAAAAAGACAAATAAAAATTTCCAAAAAATCTACTTTTTAATAGATAAATAAATGGTAGAAGAAACAAAATAAATAATCTGCATTCTTTTTTGTTTCTTTCCAAACTTATTATCTTTCGTATATTCGATCCCTCCCATGTAAGAATATGAAGGACAAATAATAAGTTAAATACATGGAATCGGATTGTCAACCTAAGAATATGGTGGTACTAGATATTTAAATAACCGATAAGGGATGACGCATGTATCTCTTATATATACGTGTATTTATAAAATATATATATTAGCTATACAAACATATAATTTCTAACAAGCTACATAGATAAAACCAAAAATACTATTTAGAATTAGCAATATTTTAATAACTATCTATGGGAAGAATAATATACGGTATAAAAAAAGGCCAACATATTTGAAGTTCATCGATTTTATACCATAGTTTTATAGAATACTCCCAAAAGGTGCTTCTTTTTATAATAAAGCATTTTTATTGATATTAAAATAAAATAATGTAAAATCGATAGAATCTAATACAAATCTATTAATTTAAAATCGAGTTTGACTTATAAAGTATTTTTTTTTTAATATAATCCTACGATTGTTAACGTTGTTTTCCTCCCTTCATACCAAGATGGATTACGTGTTCAAGTTTGAGTCCTACGTGTGTAAGCCGACAAAAGAAAAAAGAAAAAAGAGAATTAGAGAACCTTCTTACGTGTAATTGGAATAGATGAACAAGAGAAAAAAAAAAAAAAAAGAACTCATTAAATGAGGTCATTTTCAGGTCTGTTGGAGATGCGACACTTGAATGAGAAAATGGAAAAGAAAAATAAGGTAAAAGAGCAAAAGGATTAAGGTTGAGGGCACACAAAAGTCACGTGGCAACCGTGCCACGGTCGAGAGATGGCACATGACCCGCCCACGCCCTCACAAGTCCGCACAGTCTTTCGCCTCCGAATGACACATTCCTATTTGGTTGTTTATTATTCTTCTTCTTCTTTATTCCACCACCCTAATTTATTACACCCTTCACATGATTCTCTCTTTTGGGCCCCCCAAAATCCCTTTCACACGTCTCTTTTGTTTTAAATACTTGCAAATAATAATAATAACAAAAATAGTTAAAGAAAAAAAAAAAGGAAGAAAAATTCAATGTTTTATTATTATTATTTTTTAAAACTTGAAGGTAGAGATTTCTCTACAATTTGTAATGAGATCACGCGCGAAATTATTATTAGACTATATATATATATATATATATATATTCAATTACGTATCACTATTATCTTAAAGGAAGTCATCCTGTATATATTATAAGTCTTAAGGGTAAAACGAAACATATATGTTGATCCTAGGTGAATTTGTAGGAAGGGATGATGCTTGACTTTTCATTCATTTTCTAAGATGGACGTTTTCAAAACAGAGATAGAGATTTAATGATCATTCCATTTTATGTTTTGAAATTAGACCCGAACCTCCTTACTCTTAGCATGAGGTTCCGAGTCTCGCATGTCTCGCATGTCTTTTTATTAACATTTGGTAGGAATTCGTATAATATTTAATATTCTTCTTTTATTAACATTTGGTAGGAATTCACAATAAGTTAATAATTATGTAAAAATCACTCTTTGCATTTATCTTTTTACACCGCAGCGAATATCATTTTATAAGATCAACAGCGTGGTAATTTTTCCGTGACATGAAAACGAATTTCACTTTAAAAAGTATAATTCCATATTATTTAGGGCCAAAAAAATATTTAGCATTATGTATTAATAACAGTCCAGATCAGTTCATGCTTGAGAAGAAAGACCAAAAGCAGAGATCCATTTTAATTTATTTAGTCAATTCTTTGCTTCAATTTATTTAAGAGACAGGTCCTTTTTTTTTTTTTTTTTTTTTTTTTAAGAGATGAGAGATTCTAACTCTACACTTAAGTGTAATTTTTTATTTTTTATTTTTGATAAATAAACTCAATTATACCATTAGACTATACATGTAATCTTGTACACAAGACATGTCGGTTTTTTGTTAAAAATTTGTGAAAAAGTACAACTGCCAGCTCTTATTAACATTTAAGAGATATAAATATTTAAGCAATAATTAAGGACAACCAACCGAGCTGACCCATTAAACAATATTGGTATTGACATATTGTTTAATGGTTGTGTCATGATGCAGGCTGCTTCAACTCTGCTTCTATGAGGTATAAAGTAGTTGTTCTCTTGTTAGACTTATGGTTATATATCTATTATTTGGTCAATTATGGTTGCTGCCACCGGCCTTACTTTAGCATAGCTACACCTAAAAAAGTTTTTTCCTACCCCCTTTTCTTCCCCTTTCAGTAAAATGTTGGCACAGGAGACAAAATCCTCAACTGACACCGATTTTATTAGTAAAATCTGATAAAGTTTAAGAAAAAAGACGTATACCAAAACTCGTATGATAAAGTAATTTCATATACCAATAATCAAGCACACGCGCGCACATACACACACAAATATATATAAAGGCTCTTTTTGGAAAAATTTATACAATCGATGAAATCTTATGACTGATCGAGAGCCAATATCCTATAGTACAGATCAAGAGCCAATATCCTATAGTACAGAGGCTACCACCAACTTTGCATTAACCCAAATTTAGAGGAACCAAAATACTGCCAAGACACAATCTGGCGGACCATAAACAAACTCAAACGGTGGGGACGCTACCTTCATTTTAATAGACCTAAATAAAAACACCATAACAAAATCCACACTTTACTTGGCGAGAATATTCCTGTTATTAAATATAGACAGTAACCAAAAAACAAAATTACAATACCATTAGCTCGGGAGAAGCTCCCGGAGCTAGATCTAGCTGTACAGTAAGAAAATATGGATGAGACAGAGCATCAAGATGAAAACACACGCCGACAAAGCATGCCAGTCTTACTTCCTCCATCGTCAATTGCCCAATTAAGTTGTGATCTCGACTCCAACTCTACCTCGACCAGGGGATCGAAACCCTAGAGTAGCCGAGCTACCATCATGCCTCCCCTCCTTGCCAAACACTAGCTTTTCTGGCATCTAGGGCTCTTGCTGAGGAACCCCCAGCCCCATCTTTAGGGGCTGAGAGACCATGAGGCAACTAAGGGCCGTTGGTGGACTCCAGCCCTAAAGGGGAAAGCCAACGAAACCCTAGCACCCAAAGAGACAGATGTATGTGTTCTTTTCAATAAAGATATTCTTTTCTATTATGGTAAAAGTATTTTCCTTTCTATTAATACAGTAACTGATAAATTGTATTAGCACATAAGCTCTCTCTCTGTCTCTCTCTCTCTTTTTTTTTTAAAACCAAAAAATTGCATTTTAAAGTAATAGGTCACTTCAATGTGAATGTAAATTAGATTAATCAGTTTTCCAAAGTAAATATGTGATGTAACTATAAGTATTTTAGAGGTTACATGCATGATCTAGCGATAAATTCTATATGTTTATTTCTATTATAAACGTTAGAGTTTGAATCTCTCCACCCAAATTTAAAAAATAAATAAAATAAATAAAAAAGACACACTATAGGTGCTTTATCTAGTTGGCTCTGGAGCTCGAAGAATTCTCTTGTATGAAATGAGCTAGAGACTCCCTTTCTTAGAGATTAAAGGATGTTTATTGTTAAGATATGAACTAATCCAATATAATTAGCTACTATTATCTCAAGGAAAGAAATGACAGCTGCAATTTGATATTTTTAGGTGAAGATCAGACAGTATTTGGGACTAGTAAGCTGTTCAAATCTCAATCACTAGATGATGAAAAGAAACGGTTTTAGCCATTAAAAAAAAATTTTTTTGTTAGCTTTTAGCTAAAAGTGTTAATGGTTTAGATCGTTTTAATTCCGTCATTATTTAATTATGATTTCTTTTGTTGCTGAACTCGTTATTTAATTGTGACTGAAATTAGATTGCATGGTACTTTCAACAAAAAAAAAAAAAAAAAAAAGATGTATTTTAGAGGTTACATGCATAATCTAACAGTAATTAAATTCCATAACTCTAATTTTATTATAAGGTATGGATTCGAATCCCTCCACCCCAAATTTAAAAATAAAAAATAAAAAACTAGAAGATGAATAAGCATTTCAAATCTCAATCACTAGAAGGTAAAAATAAATGGATTTAGCCATTAAAAAAAAAAAAAAAAAGCTCTTAGTTTTAGGTAAAAAGTTTCAATGGTTTAGATCGTTTTAATTCCGTTCATCATTAAATTATGATTGAAATTAGATTAAAAATGTGATATATTGTTGCTTTTTCCATGAATTTAACTATTGGAAGAAAATTTAAATTTTTGCTCAACAAAATTTAACACTTTATAACTTTTCACAAACGTCTTAGAACTCTCATATAGTTGGTAAATTAATCACCAAGTAAAAGCACTGCTTTAATTTTTAAAAGCCTCCATGCGTGCCAAAGAAAACAGAAGGCCAAAAGAAGATCAAAAGAATTTATGGCACTATTGGAGCATCAAATGAGACATTTCTTCCATTCATGAGCTTATCTTGAATTTTTGTCTAAAGTTGCATGTGTTTTGCCTAAGGTATGGCACGCAATATTCATTAAAGTATTTCAAAATCTATCAACTCAAATTTGATCCACTAAAGATACACCACTAAACTTGTCATTAAAAAAAAAAAAAAATCTCCTCTTTAGTTGGAGATTCTTAAACTAGGTCCCCCCACACTATATCTATTTTTCCAAATATTTTTTTAAACTTTCAAACTAGTTAAGTTCTAGCTTTTTTTTTTCTTCCCCTATTAGTTGCTTTAATTCTCTCCCCACTTTTGCCATTATTCTTCTCTCCTTTCCTTTCTTTTTCATTTCTCTCTTTAATTTTATTTTAAAATATTATTCCAAACCCACTTGCGATTGAAGGTGTTCCAAAAAAAAAAAAGTAACTTTAGTAATAGTTCGTCTAAGAATAGTTATTTGAATGGAGACCAAGATTAGGTATATCCAAGAATAGGTTTTATTTGTGGAGACCAAGAATAGGTAAAAGATTAAATATACCATGTGCAAGGAGAATATAAAGTAAGTTATGTGCAATTTATTTCCGAAAATGGGAATTTTTGTTTTCATTCCTTGCATGCAGCATGTAGGTGTAGATCATTATAAGAAAAAATATAAGTAGAGATCCTAGCTTTATTGAGCAATATTCTCATACATACATACATATATATATATATATATTATGTTTTGTTTTTTTAATGTTTTTTATTTTTTAGGGTGGATGCACTTTATGAGAAATTATTGATCTCTTCCTTCAAACATCATTCTCAATATAAATGGAGTACAACTACCAAACTCATAAAAGTCAAACTGACAGAAAACGAGGTGTAGATTTGATTTAAATTTGTATAGTTATGTATTAGGATGTTATTTGTTGTTAGCATTTAATTTTGAATTTCGATTTATGTTTTTTTTTTAGTAATAAGGATATTTAGAATTTGGTTAAGTTAACTTTTTGTTTAAATTAAAAATAAGACAGGCAAGCCTTTCATAAAGACAAGGTATGAAGCTAACGTAAATAATTATGTACACTGCACACCGATAGAAAGTATATCTTACAGTGTGAGATCAACAGATAAGACTCACTTTTTATTAATTTAGTGTTTAATACTTGTGCCTCAAAGGTAAGGACCCGATTGATATGAGATCTCATCACCTACAGAATAAATATAAAGACGACCAACATGTAACGAAAAATCCTACACCAAAACTCTTTAAATGCCTTTTGTAGTCTTACAAGTACGAGGTCTTGTAAGAATTCATCCTTCAATCGTTTTATTTGTCATGTTACATGCTATTGGCTAAGGTACCTTAAGTTCCATATAAATAGCAAAGCAATAAAGGTCATTTTCTTCTCCTATCGTTTTCTTTTGCTTTTTATCTTTATAAAATAAATATGAATAAATAAAATAAAATAAAATTTTTTGTCACCAACATATTATGGCCCTCGTGTCCCATACCCCATAACGAAAAAGAGATCATCTCCTCATACATGCCATAAATGATGACCTAATGAAAAATCCCTCTAGTTTTTCAAATTATCTTTATCCTTAGTTGGCCTTTGTTTTATGGGTTCAAATTGTAGGAGAAAATTATGTATCTTACTATTTTCTTTATCTAAAGTTAAATTACTCCTCTTTTTTTGAACAAATTGCTCTTTTTTTTTTTTTAATTTTTCTTTCAATGTTATTCTTCTCATTATTTTCTTAAGTGGGGATAAGAGAGGTTTGATGAAAAAGTTAAGGGACAAATTGATTGCTAAGAAATCTCATATCAGACACTTGGTTGAAATTATTGGGGGGGAAAAAAGATAGCCAAGAAAAGAAGAATGCAAATAATTTCTTTTTTTATATTTTAAACAGACTGAATGGTGTTGATTGTCATTTAAGGACTTCATAGGGTAGAAAAGAAAGAGAGAGAGAGAGGAATTCAATTTTATTATAACTGACTCCTGATTTATTTATTTATTTATTTATTAAGTGAAGAGAAAAGATAACTAGTATCAAAGTAAGATTAAATATTCCAACTAGATTGCACCCAAACCTTAACTCATCCTATACAGCCCCTAACTCAATTGACGCCTGATTGTTTTAAACAATGATAACAAAAGATGATATTCTGAAGGTACGAACTATCGTTTTTCAATATCGGTAGAGATTATAATTTTAGTCGTTAAATAAATTTTTGAAAATTTGATCTATGAATAAAAACAGTTTTGTGTCGTGCTGTATATTCTTAATATAGATACTTATAGATTGAAGTATTAAAAAGTTTAACAAACGACTAAAACAACAGCTCCGAACAAGCGTGGAAAAGGAGAATTCTGTGAAAAAATGGCAAGTTTTTGTCGGCATTATACTCCTCACCCAGTGGAAAAGTAGTCATCTCCTCAATAAGGCGGAAAGATGGCCTTCTAAGCAATCACTGACTTTTGAAATATCTTTCTACCGTTTGCCTTTGTTTTTGTCAATTCAAATTGTGGGAAAAAGTTTTAGTAGCCTACCTTTTCTTTATGCAAAATTATACTGTCCCTCTTTTTCAACTAGTATATATCTTTTTTCTTTTTTTCTTTTTCCTTTACTTTTATTTCATTATTCTTATCATTATTTTCTCAAGGGGGGTTGGTAAGATAGGTTGGTTTAGAGGTTTATGGAATTAGTAGATTAATTGGTATTTTGGTGTTCGGATTATTTAAAAAAAAAAAAATTTTTTGAGTACCTCACAATATTTCATTTGATACTACATACAAAGATATAACAATCCAGTAATTTGGTAAAATATTTGATGTTATGTAATAATTAAAAAAAAAAATCTAAAAAAAGAAAGAAGAAGAAATACTACATTTTAGGTCAAACGGGCTAAAGGAGTTGACATGTCAATGGTACTATGGTGATTTGAAAATATAGGTTTTATTTCTAGCAAAAACAAAAATGAAATTAAAAAAAAAAAATGGAGCCTTCATAATTAATTTTTATAAAGTTAAGATAAGTATTACGTGGAAATGACAAGGAAAAACAGAATTAGCAAACTCTGAAAATGTCAAATGTGTGCAAACATTCCAACACGTTGTATGAAAATTATAATCAGGATCACAACCAGATTTTGTATAGAAATTTGTTCAATTTCTGAATTTTCAACACTGTTGTTTTGAAAAATAGGGCTTATTATGTTGACGTTGAAAGGTTTATTACTGTTAATAGGAAGAAAGTAGGCAAGAAGAATATAATAGTTGGAAAGAAGAAGGAGCCCTGAAACACTAGAACCAGAGTTACAAACTTAAAAAATCTTGGGCAGATTTAACCAATGAAGAATATTCTTAAGATCGAAATTTGCTATACTAACTGATAACTCTATAAAATTGAGTTATTTTAGCAGTCTTAAAGTTTATATTTTTAATATAATCCTAGTATTTTATCTTAATTTTCCTCCAAAATTATTATGTTGTCTCAAATGTATAAGTTAATTATGTTAAGAGGGTTAAAAGTAACAATTTAGAGTTTAAATGGAGTCAAAGAGCTTGTTTGGAATGTAAGTTTAAACTTACACCCATCAATTTAATTTTTATTTTTTTCTGAAAAAGTTTTTTGTCTTTTTTAAAAAAATCAACAAAAATTACTATTGAAACTTATCAATTTCAACTCAAACTTACACACCAAACACTCTCTTATCAATAGAATGCTCGGTGAAATTCGGATTCAGCTTCCATCACTCGCGGCCCACCATGCGTGTTTCTGGCCGTCAGATCAGCTAGATGGAGGCCCAGGATCGCGAGTTTAATTACAAAACTCGCCACAGCCGGTGCGTGACTACCAGCGTGTCAGCACATCAGCAAGCTTGCTGGATCCAATGTTGCGCGACCCATGGTTTCCACGTGCGCCTGTTTCTTCAGCGAACAACACGATGCCACCTACCCCCACTTTCTCCAGCTCTCCAATCCTCTGCTGTTACCTGTTCTTGTGGGCCCCAAGGGTTGCTTTCCGTCGGCTTTTGCTGAAGCAAAAGAGAAAAGAAAAGAAAAATAATTAAAAAAGGGAAAATTGAAGGAGATAGTTGGAGCTTATAAATAGAAGCCTACGGCTTCGTGCCATGCCTGCGGGAGAAGCCGAAAACCAAAGAAGAAAAAGAAAAAAAAAAAAAATATATATATATATATATATATATATTTTAAGCTCTAGGTTTAGTTTTGTACAAAATTAGAGTGAGATTGTCTTGAATCATCAAGAGGAGAGGGAGAAGAAAATTTAGAAAAAGACTTTGGAGACTTGTGACATCTCCAAATTAGACTTTTTTTACCTTATTTTCTTATTTTGTATATTTTTATTTTTATTTATGAAGTAATTTTCTTTTCTAGAGATGTAATCTAGTTTGCTTATGAATATTTGAGTTTTTCTATTTTTAATTAATTGATATTTTATTTCAGTTTTATGTTGAGTATTTGATTCTATGCTTATTGTTTGTGAATTTATGGCCAACTTTTCCATGAATTGGTATTTAATTTGAGATTAAGAAGTGATAATTGAATAAGCACTTGTTTAATTTACCATGAGATTGTTATAAGCTAGAGATAGTTATGAAACTTTTTGAAAAAGATTAATGATTAAATTAGATGGATTCGCTGGTAATATAAGGAATAGATGTTGATTGATTGGATTTAGAGAATTTGAATATGATTAATCCAGTGAAATCGAAAACCCAAGATGTTTAATATTTTGAGTCTTTCAACATTTTATTTATTTTGTTATTATTATTTTTTAAACATTTTTCGGTTATTCAAATAAAGTTAAATTTTAAAAATCTCTTTAAATAAAAATAAAAAAAAATAATTTTCCTTTAAAAAAAAACTCGAATAAAAATAAATAAATAAAAAAAGGGCCGGCCGGGGACAGATTTTCGGAACTCAATTTTGTTGAAAAGGAAATATGGATAAGCAGCAAGATTGATTCCACTTCATGGATTTCAGTGGGTGCTCAATTCTACCTGAGAAAAACTTTATACTACGAGTTAAAAAATAAAATTGTCTTTTTCATCTCCTTTTGCTTTTCCTTTGTTCCCTGCCACGATCTCCCAATAAAATTATGATAAGGCATCTCGAACGAGTGTCACTATATTGTGTGTGTGTGTGTATATATATATATATATATATAGTGCAAAAGTAGTTTTGTTACCACAATAAAACATTGGCATTATCTGTTAGTGCTGATGGTGTGGTAGTACAAGGACTTGAGGTCAATCATATTAACTAGTACTCTTTCTAGTGGCTCCCAAGTAAGGATAATACTGGTAAACACTTGTAATCAATTTTCTAGTGACTCCTGATTCACCAGCGAAAAAGAAAGAAAATAAAAACGTATAATATTTCATTAATATTTTTGCATTTCTGATCAAGTTTTACATCCATAATGAATATCATTCCTCGATATATTATTTCAATTTACAAAAGAAGCCATTCTCTTTCGATTTTGTTGGAGCAGATTTCAGGGGCACCGGAAGTGTACTTCTAGGTCAAGAAAATAACAAAAAATAATGCATTTTAGTGAGAGAAAAGTAATGAAATACGTGATTTTAAATTTTCTTATTTAAAGAGAAAGTTGCACATTATAGAATTTGGAATCTAGAAATTTCATCTATTATTAATAATAGAGAAACCCCTTAATACCATTCTCATCCTTGAGTAAGTAATCTTGATTCACAACAAATTCAATGACTTTCTTCGATCTCACTTTAGGTGGAACGACTCTCGATATGCACACTTATCAGTGTAGCATCGAGAGTTACCTTTTATTTTGCATATCCCCAAGCTAACAATCATCAAAGTCTTCGATATATCAGGGTTTTGAGCTCGAGGGTTTTGAGCTCGAGAGAAGAATAAATTGGCATGAAGATTAGCAAAGTCTTCATGACCTCATGAAATGTGGATTCCTTCAATTTCATTCCGTTAATTGAAATTGCTACTCATTGGTAGTCTGAATGGAAGGTATTTGAGATGGTTATTACTGACAAGCACGGATTTAAGCGAGGCCAGTTGGGGCACATGCCCTCCTCAAGTTTTTTAAATTTTAAAAAGATCCCCCATGTTTCTTTAATAGTTTTAATGTGTCCCCACTCAAAAGTTTTTTTTTTTTTTTTTTAAATATACTCAAACTTAATATTTGAATTATATTTTATGCTTCAATACCATAACTAAACTTATATTATATTTTACGTTCTCGTATCATAACCACATTGGATTCTTATTAATTCTTCTAATTTTAAAAAAATAAAAGTGTAACTTAATTTTGGTAAAAACATGAAAATAATTTTTAGCACATTCTAGGTTAAAAATTCTCTTTTTTCATCATAATTTTGACATTCAAGATAAAGTTCAAGAACCAATTTTGGAATGCTTCTAAAAAATAAGAGTTGTGCCTAAAAGTTATAATATGTTGAACAAAATTAAATAAAGCTATTAAACTCTTTATTCTTATAAAGTCATTGTTTTTTAAACATAAAAAAAAAAAAAAAAATTCCTCTTATATATACAAAGGAAAACATATAAGTCGTTTTTTTAAATATAAAAATTGTATCTTATTGTGTGCCGCCATTGAGAAAAATTTGTAAATCCGTCACTGATTACAGACTTCTTCTTTTTTTTTTTTTTTTTTTTTTTTTTTTTTTTTTTGTATTTAGTATTCTGAAGAATCATGTATATTCTTTAGTAAAAATGTGGCCAGTTTAGGAGCTGACTTTTCAAATAGAAATATTGCGTTTTTATCCAAAAGCAAAAGTTGGACACAAGTGGGATATTATTTAATTCCAACGACAAGCTTTTGAGCAATGATTGAAATCACTACTAATGTACATACAATTATAAATGAAAGTGACTTTCAACTAAAACAGGAAACCGTTCTTTTCCTGAAATGAATGATGATTTGTGAAGTTTAAAAGCATTGTTTATATACATTTATAATGACTCTTCATCTAAGATAGTGTATACTTTGGACGAAAAATGGATGTTATAACTTTGTAATTTAACATTACTCAAGTTGTAGAAAATGAATTGTGCTTTTTGTTATTGGCTGGATTAATCTTCAAGGTGTCAAGGGATGACAATGAAGTTGTGCCTTTTTGAAGAAGCAATTAAAGTTGGTTTTGTTTCTATACCACTTAGTGTAGTGGTCAAGCTTAAAGGATTATCGTATTTGGGTCTATGATTTAAGGTTTGAGTACTGAGCGGATGTCTTAAATATGAAGGCTTGTTAGCTGTCAGCGCTAGACCCACACGTAGGTGACACGTTCCTTGTTCGACGGATAGCTAGAGCCTTCAGCAAACGTTCTTATCACTGTCTAGAAAAACTCGTTGGATACGTTCAGAGAAAGCGTGTCAATGCCAGTGGTCCCTTTTCTGAATTTTTTCTTTATCAAAAAAGAAAATGAAAAGTGATATCAAGAAAACAAAAAAGTGATGCCCATATACCAAATTCTCACTATGGAATAGCAATGTAGAGTGGCTTAACAATCAAATGGGCTATTCTATCTTATTTTCTCCCTTGAAAACCTGAAATGCAATGCATAAACAATTAAGATCAACTATGCTAACAATAAAATTCCTTGTTGTTTTTGCTTTCAGGGTTAATTAAAGAAAAGTTTTTATTTTTATTTTTTTTTTTTAGCTGAGCAATGTACAATGAACAAGATATAGTTAAAGTGACTTTCTATGCTGTCAAAAGTAGCAACTGGTGGAGAATTGCAAGTGAATCATTTAGCCAAAGAACTGAGCTTTTTTAACTCTTTGTGAGTATAGGGTGAAAGTATATATATGATTTAACCCCACTTACTGTGACTGAAAGTGAAGCAATATCATCCTTTTGGCTCACCACAGCTAACTTGGATCTTATCTGATATATTTTGTTGGTTAAAGGATGAACATCATCACTACAAAGACTAATCCCAAGTGCTGATTAGTTCTTTTTTTTTTTTTTTTTTGTTCTCTTATGAGAAAAGCTTTACATTTTGTTGCTTCTGCATTTTATTTTAACCTAAAAGAAGAAGCACTACAATCTAATCTTCCAAAGTGAATATACATTTGGACCACATTGCATTTTGTCCAAATGAATCTAAAGAAATCCTATTATAGGACTCGTTTCTAAAGAATGGTTGTCTTACATATTGCATGTATGCTTTTTAGGAAAATTACTTATCATGGTCCAAATCTCTCTACCACCAATGGGATTAGTGCATTCAGATAATTAAGGATTTACTCCTTAGATGTTTTCAGGTTCAATACTCGATTGACAATCTTAATATTAAAGATCGTACACAGTTAATGTATTGTGTGGAGTTGGATCTATAGTAGTTTACGTGAACCTGATTATATCTTCAAGTAAAATTAAATTAAGTCCTTTCCAATTCATTGATGGCCTTTAGATTTCTTTTACAGATGATAGGGATGAGCGTGCGATGACACCAATTATCCCTTTAATATTTTACAAGGAAAAAGAGTCCAAATCTCTCTAAGTTGCAGCCTCACGATTGTCTTCTTCTAAAATGTGAGGCTTGACATTCTTGGATATAAAATAGTTCTACATGTAACATATAAGCACAACATAAAAACTATTTTGTTAACAATAAATTTTTTTTACAAATATTTAACATCAAAAAATTTATTTATGGAAACTAATATTATACTTCTTAAACATTTTTGTCGTATAAAATAAATTCATTGTTATATTCTTTTTTTTTAAAACACCATACTATACCCGTTTTTACTTATTATATTATAGTGTAGGACAGTCCTCACCCTATAAAAGATACGAGCTATGTTAAATTGGAAATTTATTTGCTTCTCTTTCTTCATCACAAGGAAGAAAACGATCAGCTTAATGATTGAAAACAGAAAACGATCAGCTTAATGGAGTAAAAAGCAGACAAAATAGACTAAAAGACAAATTAAGCACAGAGGGAAAAAAAAAAGGGACATCTCTTGGAAGCTTAATTTTGAAATAAAACGATGAGCAAAATATTCAGCAAGCAATTATTATGATGCTTCCGAGGGAAAAAAAAAAAAAAAAAAAAAGGTAATTATTATGATATTGTATTTAAAGGCTCTTTGAAGACATAATTGGTCCACCCACACACTTTAGGCTTTATGATTAAAAAAAATATCATACAACTATTTACCATTTCTGAAGTAACAGTTTTTTTTATATGTTGGTATAATGTTGGATTTACATGATTGAATTAGATTTATCCATTCAAATAATTGTCTTTTTAGATTTTTGGGGGGTAATGTATAATAAACAGCGCCTACAGAATTCCCACATGCTGTGTTTGGTGCACAAAATTATATGTTCGTTCGGACTATAAATTCAAACCTTCAATTTGATTAAATAAAAAATTCAAATTTGTAAGAGAAAAACGATAAAAAAAATTTCAAAAAAAATAACTGTAAAATGGGACGCCAAATGGATGCTAAATAATATTATTATTTATGATTAGATTAGGAAGGAATGTTGTGCATATTGTGTAGTGTATAGAGTCGAATAAAATATTGGAATTCATGACTAATGGGCTAATATTTTGGGAAACTTGGGTGGTGGCCGATTTTGGCCAATCCGTTAGGTTTATGTCGGAAACCTTTTTAATTAGTGCTATTCTAGTCAATCAGATGGCAAGCGGAAGGTTGTTGCCGATCCCACTGCGGTGGAGGAGGGCGGGGGCTCAAACCAAGATGGGGCTAGGGTTGGGGTTGGGATTGGCAATGGGGCTTGTCGAAGAAGGCGGCGGCAGATGAGTTGTCGGATTCATTCTCCCAATTTGGGCAGGTTAGGGTTTGGGGGATGGAGTGCCATCGGGTGTGACATTAGGGTGGAGAATTTTGGTGAAAAAAAAAAAAAAAAACCTAAGTATTTTATTACGGTATCTCACTGACTTACCATTGTTAATCACTAATTAACTAAAAATTTAGTGATTGATATTATGGTCAGGTATTGATTTATTATACTTGATCATTGATTTACTATTGTCAAAAATTGATTAACTGAGTTAATTACATTATGTGGTCAATTCCCGATTAACAACTTTACACAATGATTAATCATTTAAAAAATAACAAATTTTCTAAATTTCAAATACTTTGGCCATTCAAAAATTAAAAAAAAAAAAAAAAACCCCCCTTCAAAACAACCATTTAGTTATACATCCATAATCCTTTTTCTTTTTTGCCCACCACCACCCCACCACCCCCCCCCCCCCCCCCCTCCCTTCCCTTCCCTTCTCCTCTTTCTTTTTCTTTTTTCCAGAAGATAAAATAGAGAATTGAAATCTCACAATTTTTTATAGGATTTTGATCGGATAAACTATCTCATGCCTAGGGGGACAAAATGAGAGAATGACCTAACTATATATTCGGTTCAAAGTTATACCAATAAGTGAAGTTGATCTCTTGGGGATTTATTTTGCTGGGTACGATGTGAATATTGACCAATAGGTTCATATATATATATATTTATCTTTATCTTTATCTTTACTGCATATTAAAAGAGCGTCCACATCTTTAAAGGCGTCACATGATGTTTCTAGCGCTCGTCACATGGTGTCTTTTCTTTTTTCTTTTAATTTATTTTTTACTTTGCTACACTTGGTTCACGCGTGCTCTCCAATTAATATAAATGTTATATATATCATACCAACAACACCATTTTGCTCTGTCTGTCCGTACCACTGTGGTGGTGCTAATAGATTCACCTTCCAATTTCATAATGGCCAAACAAGATCACCCATATAAAATAATGTCAACCCATTTCGTTTCATCCTCTTATCCCTTCTTTTACAGAAACTAGCATATTCCATTATTCCTTCACTTACCTTTAAGGAGGGAAAAAAAATTAGAAATAATCATTATAAGTATTTCAAAAAAAAAAAGGCAATGGCTTGCCGAAAAGTCATGAATCAGATGATAAATCTGTCCTAGTGACAAGGTAACTGAAAGAATGTGAGGAAAACTCTTTTAGGATATGCCGACATTTAATATGATTTTTGCAATTTTGGTCTTGAAACATAAAGGTCACATTTTACTTATTATGCTATTTTTTTTTCTACTACAAATTGGATTCCACTATTTTTTCTTTGAAACTAAGAACAAATAAATAAGAAATTAAAAGATAGAAGAAAAAAGATAAAGGATTAATGTGGTTTTATTCAAGAATAGAGAAAAAATTCACTAATAAATAGCACTATAAGTAAGCTCGATCCCATATAAATACAAGTTCATAAGCATGAAAACAAGTTTTTTTTTTTTCTCTAAATAAAAATGAGTAAGTTATGCAAAGATGTCAAATTCTCTAAAATCAAGAAATTTCTTATTTTTTTAGTATGAAAACTAATAATATAAATAAATTCAAATCTCTTCAATGAATAGATGAGAATATCTCAAATCTCAACATTTTCGTGTATTACTGTTGTTTTATTTTATAAAATTGATTAAAGTAAGAGCTTTGATATTCGCATAATTGCTGATTTTAGTTTATAAATAACATTTACACTTTTTTCCCCCCCTTTTTTTTCTGGTAAGTGCAGATATAAAACTTACACCTTACTGGGTACTAGTTGTGGTGATTATAATTATGTGTGAAGAATATCCATATTATTTTACAAATTGTTTGTTTATTCTGAATATTGGTTTGTGTGAAGTTCCTTAAATTGTCATGCAAAAAGTAAAATGTTTGAAACAAATTGGTATTTTACTTTTTGATCCAAAACTCTCAATTTTACATTTCACTTTCTCTCTATTTTATTTTCAAAAAATTCAAACTTTGAAAATCCATAACTTTATTATTTCAAATTGAATGAGACGATTCTTGTGTCAAAATACTCACAATACAAAATGAGCAAAATAAGATCCACTTTTTTTAAAAATCCTCCCCAAACACAAATTTCCAAATCAACCTTCAAAACTCTGCCTTCAAATGTCCCCTCAAACGGGCCTGTTTAACTAGTTTATGCCTATATATGGTGAATGATGAATTAAAAAAAAAAATACAAAAACTACAAAAACAAAACAAAACAAAACAAAACAAAAAAGGAAAATAACTGCAAAAACCGCATTTCTTTTCATCTCACTAGCCACATGGCACTATCCATTTGGAAGCCCACGAAAAACAGAGCAAACTCAGGTCCAGGCTTTTGTAGCCCAATTGCATGACATCCCAAGATTATAGCACTAGAAGAAGGCCCGATTGGTTCACAACAAAGAATTTAACTTTATACAACTTTCATCCTTAAACTTTTTTTTAGTAATTATAATACCCTAAATTTTTAAAATATTATTATAATAGTCATTTACGTAAATTTTTGAATGAAATCTGTTAGTTAATATCACTTTTTGACCAAATTAGTAACAGATTTTGTTTAAAAATTAACAAAAATTACTATTATAACAGTATTTTAATAGTTTAGAGATATTTTCTATTCTTTTTTTCGTAGTTCAAATGATTATAAACAGTTAAAAACATTGCTACAATAGTCTTTTTTATTATTAAATTTTTGGACGGAATTCGTAGTTAGCATCACTTTTTAACCAAATTATTAACAGATTCTGTCCAAAAAGTAACGGGAATGACTATTTTGGTAATATTTTAATAGTTTAGGGGCATTTTAGCTACGAAAAAAAGTTCATGGACCAAAGTTGTACTAGGTCAAGAGTTTAGGGACTAAATAAGCAATTTACCCTTATAGATAAAATTAAAAGAATTTATTTTATGGTCACTGATGTGAATTAATGATAAATTTACACACAACTTTGATACTAACCGTCTATTTGGATCATAGATTGCAATAGAATGTCAATTCAAATTGAATGTTTGCATTTAAATTTAGAATTTGAATTGTGTATTCAAATGAAATGCTTGTTTGGATAGTTTTTTTTTTGTTAAATGTAATATTTGAATATTGTAAAAACAGAAAAACAAGTGGTTTAGATTTCTAAAAAATGAAAATTTGGACTTGGATTTTAGTTGGATTGTTATTAATCAGTTGAACCACCTTGGGTTGAAATATAAAAGTGCAACTTCAAAATGTATTTTGTTGTTGAAACATCCTAATTAATGAATTATTAAAAGAAAAAAAATTAAAAGAAGCAAAAACAGAAGATAAGAACAATGTTCTAAGTTTGATCTAATGTCAACTTCGTCTCATTTTCAAAATCAATCGACTAGCAGCAAAGTTAAAGCCAAAATGAATTGTATACTTCCAGAAATCCAACAAAAGTTTGACAATCTTGTCACATAGATGATAGATTGGTAGAGTGCTCATCCTAATCGGATATGATTTGGATTCGAGTCACTCCTATCGTATTGATCAGGGTATATAAAATACATCGAGATGACTCCGGGTTTATGCGAAAACTCCAACATATTCTTTCTATAACATTTTTCATTCAGCGAAGGCAAAATGTTTGACAATTTTAATGAATGTAGGCTTTACTATGCTGAATCACTTTATCTTTGCATCTTCTCTTTTATTCTAATTTCCCTTTTACTTGTTTTGTTGTTGTTTGATCTTTTTCAATTAGATTTCACTCTGGAAACTTTAATCTTCCGAACTGATATCAACAAATTCTTTCTGTTTGTTTTCAAACACTTTTGTTTAGTGAACAAATGGGTACATTGACACGAGACAAGTAGTATATTATTTGTTATCTTGTAATGATCATTGTTTATAGAAGTTAATCGTCAAGTTCAATTATAAGATAAATCCAAACTCGGTCTATATATTTGGTTAGCATAATATTGTTTTTTCGTGAGAAAAAAAGAGTGAAAACAGATGATGAGTTATTCCATGTTTTGACAAACTAAAAAAGTGAGATTCGAGTTTTATAAGAAGCATTCTAGACTATTTTCTAGCTTATTGGTCCAATATTCATTAACCCTTCCTTAGACAGCTCAATATAAACATTTTTCACCACCTAATACCTTCATCGATGACAGAATCACTTGAGATTAAGTGAAGACGGCCATTCCCACTAACTTTTCTTGTTTTCTAAAATAAACTTCAAAACTTCATGAATTTTTTATGTTTAGTTTTTACACGTGCGTCCTCATGAAATTCTATCTTTTTATTTCTAGAATTTCAAAAAATAATTAGTATGTGCTGCACTAAAATGGAAGGAGTGGTTGTGTCGCTGGCCCTAATTCTCATAGTATCGTATTGTCGTTTAAGAAGTTTTATCCATTTTCTGTTCCGGGAAGATAAACCCCCGAACCCGAACCCGTAACTTCCTCTCCTGTTCTCTTCCCTGGCTCTATCGAATTTGATCGGAAGCAGACAGCAACAAACATAAAAAGAATCTTCATTGGCAAAGTTCGTGGTCCCATTTCCCAAAATCCCATAATTCCAACAATACCAACAACCAACAACTGAAAACCCAGAAACCCCATCACCCCCAAATGCCTCCTCAACACCATCACCAATTAACCTGAATTTCTCCAAAATCTCAAACCACCCAAATATCAATGGCGGGTTCTTCTCTAATGGACACTCTCTTCCAACGAACCATCGACGACCTCATCAAGGGCCTCCGCCTCAGCCTCATCGGCGAGACCCCTTTCATCTCCAAAGCCATGGACGAGATCCGCCGCGAGATCAAGTCCACCGACCACCACACCAAGGCCGTCGCCCTCCAAAAGCTGTCGTATCTCTCCTCCCTCCATTTCTACGACATGTCGTTCGCCGCCTTTCACGTCGTCGAGCTCCTCTCCTCCTCCCGCTTCTCCCACAAGCGGATCGCCTACCACTGCGCCTCCCTCTCCTTCAACGACACAACCCCCGTCCTCGTCCTCATCACCAACCAGCTCCGAAAGGACCTTTCTAGTACCAACGAGTACGAGGTAAGCCTTGCCCTCGAATGCCTCTCTAGAATTGCCACTCCTGATCTTGCCACAGACTTAACTCCCGAGATTTTTACTCTTCTCTCGAGTAGTAAAGTTTTCGTTAGAAAGAAGGCGATTGGTGTGATTTTGAGAGTTTTTGACAAGTACCCAGATGCTGCAAGAGTCTGTTTTAAGCGTTTGGTTGAGAATTTAGAGAGTTCCGATCCGCAGATTGTGTCCGCGGCGGTCGGGGTCTTTTGCGAGCTTTCTTCGAAAGACCCCAGATCGTATCTTCCTTTAGCGCCCGAGTTTTATAGGATTTTGGTTGATTCCAAGAACAATTGGGTGTTGATTAAGTTGCTGAAGATATTCGCAAACTTGGTGCCTCTTGAACCGAGGCTGGCCAAGAGGGTTGTTGAGCCGATTTGCGATCTTATGAGGCGGACCGGGGCAAAATCGTTGGTGTTTGAGTGCGTTAGGACTGTGGTCACTAGTTTTGCTGATTTTGAATCTGCTGTGAGGCTTGCGGTTGAGAAGGTTCGGGAGTTTTTGTTTGATGATGATCCGAATCTTAAGTATCTTGCGCTGCAGGCGCTTTTGATTGTTGCGCCGAAACATTTGTGGGCCGTGTTGGAGAATAAGGAGGTTGTTATTAAGTCTTTGAGTGATGTGGATCTGAATATTAAGCTCGAGTCCTTGCGCCTGGTGATGGCGATGGTTTCCGAGACTAATGTGGCTGAAATTTCCAGGGTTTTGCTCAATTATGCCCTTAAATCTGACCCTGTGTTCTGCAATGAGATTCTAGGGTCGATTTTATCCACTTGTAGTAGAAATTTGTATGAGATTATTGTTGATTTTGATTGGTATGTTATGACTTTGGGAGAAATGTCGAGGATCCCACACTGCCAAAAGGGGGATGAAATTGAGAGGCAGCTTATTGATATTGGTATGAGGGTCAAGGATGTAAGGCCAGTGCTTGTTCGGCTCGGCCGTGATTTGCTGATTGATCCTTCATTACTTGGTAACCCGTTCTTGCACAGAATATTGTCTGCTGCTGCTTGGGTGTCAGGGGAATACGTTGAGTTCTCAAGAAATCCATTAGAACTAATGGAGGCACTTCTACAACCTCGTACGAATCTTTTGCCGCCACCGATAAGAGCGGTATATTTACAGGCTACCTTTAAAGTATTTATATTTTGCCTACATTCTTATCTGGTGCCTCCTGCTTCGCAATTGGTACCTGAAAGAAATCGTCAGGAAGGTTCTGATCTGGCAACAAGTAATGCTTCGGCACAGTACGAGCGGGAGGAAGGTTTCAACCCAAGGGTTTTAAATCAATCATTCGATGATATCTCTGGAGATGACAGCGAGGAAATTGGTGCTTCTGGTGACCAGACAACTCGGCTGGCTTCATTGGGGACAAATGTTTTGACAGATGAATCTGTAATGAACTTGTTAAATAAAGTTGAATTGGGGGTTGGTCCGCTATCAGGAAGTCACGATGTGGAAATACTAGAAAGAGCACAGAATTTGCTGTGCTTCATTGAGTTGATTCGGCAAGATATAACCAATTGTGTAAGTCAGAAGGAAGAAAGTTTGCCAAGGGATGAAACCGAAGCTTACAAAATCATCAAAATGATGCAAGATGCCTTTTCTAATGAGCTTGGTCCAGTCTCAGTGACCGCACTGGAAAGAGTTCCTGTACCAGATGGTTTAGAACTCAAGGAGAATCTTGAGGACTTGGAGACATTCCTTCCTGCCGTCCAACTAACTTCATCAATTTCATTCTCTCCCGAAAGTCCTCTTCAAGATGAGACAGCTGCTGCTCCTTTCCCAACAATTCAGAGCAAAGAAGAGTCGGAACCTTCAAACGAATCTACTTTTCTCCTTGCAGAACACCGCAAGCGTCATGGGTTGTACTATCTTCCTTCGGAGAAGAATGACGTACAGAATGATTATCCACCAGCCAATGACCCCGAAATCACAGGGTAACGCTGAAGATCTGGTTAAGGTTACAGAGCAATCTCTTGTTGCAAAGAAAAAGTCAAACCATGCAAAGCCTAGGCCCATGGTGGTGAAATTAGATGGAGATGTAGTGGCAATTGCAGCCAAGCCACAGCGGAAGGATGATTCGCTCTCTGATGCTGTACGCGAAGTTCTGTTTGGCAGCAACACGAAATCCAGTTCATCACAGCTAAAACCATTGGATAGCTCTTCGAGTAAGAATAAAGGGAAGGAGAAAGTAAATGTTGATACTCCTGAATTGAAAGAAGATTCGACTATAGACAAACAGGATAATAAAAACCAAAGTTCAAGAAAAAGCAAGCATCAAGTGCACGGGAAAGACAGAAAACATAGAAGTTCGAGGAATGCTGGAGACGAAATGACCGAAAACGGTCAGGAGGGGAATAAAAAGAGTAGTCATCGACGAAGCAGAAGCAAAGCTCGACAAAGAACAGACGCACCTCCAAGTGTGATTCCACAGACACAAGTGATTCCAGATTTCCTTTTGTGACGTTGAAAGGTTCAAATTTGTTGTTTGTTTTCATCTGCCCTCGAGAACTTTGGCTTCTCCCCCTTTATTTTACCTTCACGAGTGCCAAAGTTAGTTTTACTGTACATTTCTTTTTTCCTATACATTTTACTTCTACTGGGTTTGTGGTTGCCTTGCACTCTCAAATTGTTTTTTTCCTTTCTTTTTTCGTTACACTGTGAATTTCACTTGAGATATAAAATTAAATTCGTTCTAGTCCGGTTCGTTGCAATCACCGTTGAATGTTGGGGATTAAAAAATTTAAGGTTTAAGTTGTCGAATTTCTTTCTTTTGGTTTCACAGTATTATTTCACATGTATGTGATTTTGGTGTTGCCTTCTGGTTTCAATTTACTCGAATCTCGTATTGTCTGCCTGAGCTTGGTAACTGAAAAAAGTTTCATTCGGCTAGTCTGACTATATCTATTAGGCTCATCGGCTTTGTATCCGAGACTCGGAGATAGAGAATTTGGTCCTGATCTGTTTATCCATTGAACTAGAATGAAAGTATCTCCTCAATTTGTTTCAAACCCGATGTCGCCAAGTGAGTTCATGCAGTTTTTGGGTTATGAGATTTTACGATTGAGTGAAATTTCCTCGTTCATTTGTCCCAGGAGTTACGGGTTTTCACGGATGGTCCTCCCAATTTGTTACCAATCCAAAATCCTCCGAACTCAAATATACTGGATTGGGTTGTGTTGGGTGGATTGATCGAGTTCTCGGATTCGGTGAACAATCAAGAAGCTGTTACTCTAAGCTTGTAGATGTCAAGCTTGGATTCTTTGTAAAATTTGACCAAAGATGTGAAACTATGGTCTATGCTGATTTTTTATTTTTTTATTTTTTTATTTTCATTATTCAAACTTCATATTTCTTAAGCCTAAAGGAAAGCAGTCTTGATGGGATTCTTGGGTAATAAGTAGGTTTCTTAGATATTGTCTCTTGCATATGGAGGTAATTAAAAAGATACAAAATCTAAACGTGCTTCGAGTAAATTAAGGATCAGCGTGAGAAAGTCCAAGCGGTTGACTTCTGCACAATTTACGAACATTCATCTATTTGATTTTTAACCTAACCAACCGAGATTCAAGGTGAAGGATTCATTCGTTAAACCTTAGCAATAAGACATATTACTAAATTGTCATAAACATAAGAGTTATTTCAAATTAAGAAAAATACGATAACTTAACTGAATCTATAAAAATGTGACATTTTGTGACTACATCCTATTGGAAAACCATTTATGATTGGACAATGACAAGATAAAAAAAGAAAACAAAAATGTAGGAAAATTAACAATGAAGAGTAAACTCCTTTTGGTCTGGTCTCGAGTAAAAAGTGTTCTGATTTTAGTTGGCGACAAAAAGGCATCTTTTTTAACATTTTACATAACAAAATTAATTGAACATTCAAATCCAGTTTGTGCAAAACCCACTTGGAGTTTTAGGTCCAAAGGCAGTATTGAACAATCACCTTTTTCAAAAGAGAAAGCCGTCTTTGAGAAGAATACGTGAAGAGGTTTCAAAGGGCTAGACGAGTCAAAATTGTCAAATTGAAATAGAGAGAGAGAGAGAGAGAGAGAGAGAGAGAGAGAGATAGAGAGAGAGAGAGATTTCGAAACCAAAAGTGAGACCAAAACACATGCATGCCATCGTAAGTCTTAACTTTCGCTAAAAGATTTGGTTTTGAAATGTCATTATTAGCTAGTTTTTAAGTACCCAGTCAAGGCCTTCCCCGGCCGCGCTTGCATTAACCATAGCCTCCTATATCCATCCACTAGATCATGAGAGAAAGTTAGCCAAAAATTAAAAATAAAAATCAAGACAATGGAAAATATTTTCATTCCCCGGTTCCAATTACGGCATTTTTTTCATTTGATGTGTTTTGTTGTTGGTTTATCAATTGGAATCTCATTCAGTGTATACTTCAAAAGTCATTTGTTCTTATCACAGGCAAGTATTGTATCAAACTCATCACTTCAAGCACAACCGTTTATCTTGCTAGAGTCGCCTTCACCGCCCCCGCCGTTACTCCCAACGTTCCTCCCACCGCCACTGCCACCGCCACCGCCACTGCCGCCGCCGGCGGAGCTAGAAGTTAAGCCAAATATCCTGCCTTACATGAATGACAGCGATTTGTTCACTCGGGCTATAGCGGCTCAAAGCAACGGAAGATCGCCGCATAAACGTGTGCCTAAAGTGGCATTCATGTTCTTGTCAAGGGGACCAGTACCTTTGGGTCCTCTTTGGGAAATGTTCTTCAAAGGTCATGAAGGTCTTTATACCATTTATGTTCACTCACATCCCTCCTTTGTTGATTCAACTCCTGAAAACTCTGTTTTCTATAAAAGAAGAATCCCAAGCGAGGTAAGTTTCTCTAAAATAACTTCTTAATTCTAATTTACATGTTTTATTTTCTTCAAAGCAATTTCATATCGAAAAATTTTAGAACTACTTGGTTAGTCTTAAAACAGATGAGAAAAATCTGCCAAAAAGAAGGGGAAAAAAAAAAAAAAAATATATATATATATATATATATATATAGAGAGAGAGAGAGAGAGAGAGAGAGAGGTTTGTCTTTTTCACGACAGAATAGACTCCTTTAGTTTTTTGAAACACAAAAATGCAAAAATGTCATGCTAATTACTAGATAGGGCAATTGTTATATTCTACATTACATAACCATAAGGAAGATAAATTTCACAACCATTAAGTACGTAGTTATAAATTTGAATTTATTTGTAATAATCTAATACAGTTATTTAGATAACTTTAGGACATTTAAGTATATCATAATCATATTCAAATTAGATACACTGTATCGAGATATTATTTGTGTTTTCTCAACTTGTACATAGATATGAAGCTTATTCATAGAGTTCAATTTTCCTAATTCGTGGACGTAGGCACATCCATGTTAAACCTTAATGTTCTCTTCGTTCTTTTAATTTCTAGAATAGTGACATTCTCATCTCACAAAACTAGAATGGTCTAATTTTCTAGGATAAAGATGAGTGATTTGATTTTCAGTTTGTAAAAAGGATCATTTTCTCAGAAAATAAACCTAGAAGAATAGTACACAAACTGATGTTCATCCTATTTCAATGCAGCCAGTGGAATGGGGAACATCGTCGATGATCGACGCCGAAAGACGGCTCTTAGCAAATGCCCTACTCGATTCCTCCAACGAGAGATTCGTATTACTCTCCGAATCATGCATCCCCTTGTTCAACTTCACAGTAGCATACAATTACCTCACAAACGCCCACAAAAGCTTCACAGCTTCCTTCGACGACCCAAGAAAGAGCGGTCGTGGCCGATACAATCCCAACATGTCTCCAACAATTTCCATATCGGAGTGGCGAAAGGGCTCACAATGGTTTGAGGTCAACCGGAAGATTGCCCTAGAGATTGTATCGGATACCAAATACTATCCCATTTTCGTCGAACATTGTAACCCGCCTTGTTACATGGATGAACACTATATTCCGACATTGATAAACATAATTTGCCCCGAAGAGAACTTGAATCGGAGTGTCACTTGGGTTGATTGGTCCAAGAGTGGTCCACATCCGGGGAAGTTTGGAAGGAATGATGTTTCAGATGAGTTTCTGAGTAAGATAAGGTTTGGTAGTAACTGCACTTACAATGGAAATGCCACCACTTCTTTGTGCTTTCTTTTTGCTAGAAAGTTTCTACCCAACACTTTGGAACCTTTGTTGCAGTTTTCACCCTTGTTGCTCAATAGTTCTGCACAAGTTTGATCTTATTTTTTTTATTTAATTTTTCTGTTTTTTAGTTCCTTTATATATATAAGAATAATAATTTTAACTTTTGGTTATATTTAAACATATATATATATATATATATATTTACATATTTGTCTGGCTAAAAAGCATTTTTGAGACTCTCACTTGTATAATTGGACATTGCTAGTATCTTCCCCTTGGTAAATAAATATTACTTGAATTTTTCTTCTTGCAAATAAATCTACGAGTTTTTTTGTTTTCTTAATTTTTATTTTTTAGCAGTTTTAGTTCCTGACTCTAACATTCTATTTGGTGAGAAAGAAAGAAAATGAGAGGTGAAAAAAAGATGAAGAAAAGAGAATTAAAACTCTGTTAGATATATTGATTGTCCCTTTAGTTGTTTTGAATTGAAAGGGAGAAAGAGTATGATTTTACCCTTTTTTTTATATATATTATAATTGAAGCAAAGGGATTGAAAAGTTATTATAAGGACGATTACCAGGTTAGATTGATTTTTGCAACATAGAAAAAAAAAAAAAACTCTCGGAAGAAATGTCATAATATTACATCATAAATATTTATTTTTTAATCTTAAAATATACCACTAGTTGGTATTCATGAGGTAACCATATCAACTTACGAGTTACCAATTAGTTACAAATTGGTTACCAACCACAAGCGGTTTATCAGTTGGTTACCGGTTGGTAACTAACTAGTAGCCTTCACTGGCGGTTTACCAGTTGGCAATCAACTAGTAACCTTCGCTGGCATTTTATCAGTGTAACCATCTCTTCCGATAGGATACCGATTGGTAACTAGCTGGTTACTGCTAATCCATCGAATTTTCTAAGTTTTATCACTGATTTACTGAAAAAAAAACCCCCAAAAATTCCTTGAAAGGACAAAATCAACAATCCACAAACCGTATGAAAAGTTGAAGAAATCCAAAATAATAATAATAATAAAAGAATGCAATCAGTGTAACCATCTCTTGCAGTGTAACCATTTTATCAATTTAACCATCTCTTTTGGTAGGATACCGATTGGTAACTAGCTGGTCACCGCTAAATCCAATGAATTTTCTAAGTTTTATCACCGATTTACTGAAAAAAAAAACTCAAAAATTTCTTGAAAACACAAAATCAACAATCCACAAACCGTACGAAAAATTGAAGAAATCCAAAAATAAATAAATAAATAAAAGAATGCAATCTCTTCAACGGTGGCTTCGGCGCGAGTATCTCCTTGGTGACAATCACATGAGGAGGAGCGATCTCCTCCATGCATGGAAATCTGATCGGATCTCCTCCACGCTACCACATACGCACATGGAGGAGATTCGCTCTCTGTGCTTGTAGATCCATGGGCCGATCAGGTGGAGGAAAAATAGCGCGACTGGGGATCTGACAGGGAGGAGATCCGACGATCATCTTGTGGCGGATCTCTGCCTTGTGGAGGAAATTGGGTGGAGGAGATCCGATCTGAATGACACTGGCCGAGCGATAGTGACCTTTTAAAAATAGAGAAATATGACATTATTAATATGCCATATTTTACAATAGTTTTTAAGTTATAAAAAAAATCAATCCATCTTTCATTTTCGTGACATACTTCTTATTATCCCCCTAGGATGGCTTTGCTACGGGTCACAACGCCATAGTTCAAGGATTAACAAAGGTTAATTACTCTATAATATATAGTTTACACAAAAAGGATTTAAAACCATAAATTGACTGTCTATTAAATAAAAATTTCCTTCTAAACAAAGTATTTGAAACACGTATCTTCAAAATAAGTCCTGGAAAAACAAGACGGATGGTCTAGAATTAATCAAATTAATCAGCCTTAGCTAAAGTATAGTTTTTGATGAAAATTGGTCTATATATTATTGGGGTTAATTTCATTTTGAGTCTTCGAATTATCGGCCAAATTTCATTTAATTTCTGACTTGTAACACGTGATTATAATGGATTTCTGATCTATTAAAATAAGGACGATGAAAGGGGTGTTACGACCATTTTTGACAGGGTGTGTTGTGAAAAATATCTGTTGTAATTTTTGTTGATGATTATTAATTTTTTTTAAAAAAATCATTTGAGAAGTCTTTTTAACCTATCGTACATATATAATATTATGTATTCTTTAAGAATCAATGAATTTATTTTTTTTTTTGTTTCTGCTATATCAGTTGGTATCGAAGACAAAAAGTCTCTCGTATTTTGATTTTTGTTTATGATGCTACCTCGTCGCCGAGCCACTCTTCACCAGATTGTGCTTGCCACGGCACCTAGCTACCGTTGCCAATCTCAAACTTTATAATATCGTGAGTATATATAACTGGTCATTTATAATAGACCAAATACAAACTTTATAAATTAGTTAATTAATATTTTGTTAGACTTAATTTTTAGAGGGACAAATGTTACAATACAATATAATGTGAAACAATTTTATAATTTATGTTTGAAGATGTAAATATCATAATTATACATTATTACAGGCATAGCCTAATAATAATATCACATCTGACTACATCTAAAGATACAAAGTTCGAATCCCTTCATCTCAAGTTCAAAAAAAAAAATCATAATTACACAATATCAACGTCTATATAAATTATATTTAGATATTTACTTGTATATTTTTATTCATTAGGACGATAGAATGAATAATTGTTTATCTAAATAATTTCATTCTTGTAAAAAATAAAAATAAAAATTAAAAAACTTAAAGGCAAAGGGAAATTTTTTTTTTTTTGGTTAACATGGGAGTTCCCTTCTACTAGTATAGTTATACAAGGCTGTTGAATGCACCCGGGATATGGGAATGGAACTAATTTTCTTGTTTGTTTATACTTCAAATCAAATTGACTAGGAATATACTAGTGATGTAGATTCAGTGAAAGTCAACAAATATAATTTATCACATAATTAACTAGTAGCCAAGGGGCAATTAATGAAGAACAAATTGTAGTTTACGGTTTTTTACAGCGAATATATATTTTTATTTTTATATTACATTATAAACAAATACATCAAATAGTACGGCGCTGATCACTAAATCAAAAGATCGAAGATGAGTCCAAATGAGATTCATGTGTTGAGTAGCAACAAAAATACTCAAAGTTCTTAATTTCTTGAAAAACCAAACAAGACTCATGCGTTGAGTAGCAAACGCACATACTCAAAGTCATTAATTCTAATATAAAAAAAAACCCCCATGATATATGGCTACTCAACACGTATATAAATTTAAGAATCATAATCTTAACATGGCTCATATTACAAAATATTATGGTTATGGTTCATATTTTAAATTTTATTTACCCTGTCGACAAATGTAACCTTCTTACTCAAGTAAATTTTTTTGGAAGATGTGGATGATTTTTTTTTTCCCATATATTTCTGGGAGAATCACTTCTCTGGAGATTATATATATATATATATATATATATATTTCTCGTTCTATTCAAATCGCAAATCCCCTTATCACAAATATGGTCAAATCTCTTTGTAGTCTAATCATTAGTCTGTGTAATTTTTCAAAATCGTTATGCAATATTATAACAATTCATTGTTATTATTGATATATATTTTTTTTATTAATTCATTACCAAAACATTACAATTATTATAAACAAAAACCAAAGAAAGGGAAAAGAAACGGTTAGCATTCTTCTTATTATTAAGTTAATGATTTGTGCAACTCCACATAAAGACAAAATCATCACCATAATTACAAAACCATTATAAGAAAAAAAAAAAACAAAAAATGAGAATAAATTTATTAAGATAATGGCAGTTTTACAACATATATAAAATGACAGTGTAAAAATAAAATAGAGCTTAATCCCAATAACGACACTTACGAAAATTATATCTAAAATTTAGCAACACATTTCAACACTTTCATTTCTATCTTGCCAAATTAGGTCTTGTTGATCCCACACATATACATTACAAAATATACCCTCAATAAAACCCTACATCGGCTTCTTGTTTTCTATTTTTTATCTAATAATTGCACTTACAAAACGTTTAAATTGAAAACTAGCACTACTCTTCAATACTTTATTTTGTAACATTGCCATATCACATTTAGTGCATCCCACCTAGTTAAATTTTCAAAATACTAAAATTTTCAGCTCATTGCTAGAAATGATAACAATCACCTGTAGTAATTATTGTCATAATAATTATGACTGTGACTAAATCATAATGCGTCTCTAATAACAAAGAAATAATTATGTTACCTATACTTTTTGTCTTTTAATTTTCATTTTATTTCTTTGTAGTTAGATCTATTTTCCTTTTTAATTTATTTTAATATTAGCTTCTCATTAGATAAAGTTTCTAAATTACTTAGTTTTCTTAAAATTAACAGTTTGGGAATAATTTCGCATCAGATTATTAGTTTAATCCTTATATAAAGTGACAAAAAAATAACCCACACTCATAGATTTTTACTAATAACATAATCACCATGTTCCGCTAATGAAGAAGAAGACATACAACTTGCACGCCTATGATCGTGGGGCTAGGTGTTTTTTTTTTTTTTTTTTTTTTTTGGGATTAACCAGTGTTGTCCCTGTCCCCTAATTAGAAATCCCAAAATAATAGAAAAAAGATTTTTCAGAGTCTAATAAACCAGTCTTGTTCTTGCTTGGATCTGGGCATGGTCGGCAAGGTTGGGTAAGGGGAGTAGGTCGACGAGATCTGACCGTAGATGGGAGGGACGACGGGTGGAGGATCTGAGCTCGTTTGGTGGAAGCTCAATTACATCTGGTGATGACATTTGGGTGGAAGCTTGTCGTCGTTTTCGTCATCGTCACCGTCGCCGTCGCAGGGTAGGGGAGAGCTTGGTCATTGTCGTAGGAGAAGGAGTAGTTCACTACCGTCACCATTGCTAGGGAGGAGATAAGAAAGTGTTAGAATAAGAAACTGAAAACTTTAATGGAGAAAATCCAATTTATCCAAGATCCACCATGTCAAATCATCAAGAGAATGAAAACAGAAGCATATCTTGATCCATGAGAAGGAGATGATTATGAGTTATGGATCTTCCAATTTAATACGATTTTCTTTAGAGAGAAATCTATGTATTCTTCCTGATGATGGGATGTCAGAGAGAATAGAAAAAGTGTCATATGAATTGGGGGGACCATAACCATTTAATATAACTGTAATAATTATATTTTTCATATTTTTATTTTGGCCCATCATAAAATTAGAAATATGAAATTAGGCTTCTACACATAATAAACCCATACTTTAATTAATGCCCAAAGCCCAATAAAAATAAACCTTAGTTAGACCACTTTAAATGTGATGTACTTTAAGATAGCCTATAATACACATTTAATCACATATGTAGGCCCACATGTTCAATTATTTTCCAACAATCTCTCACTTGGACCACATATGTTACCTTACAAAAAAATGTGCATAATTTTATGAGCTCAAAACTTTTGCTATCATGAACAAAGGCATCTCTGAACAATCTTGTCTATTAATTATATCAATATAGGATCAAAGTGATTTTCGTTACATTTAACGTAACTAAATCCATCAATGGTCACGTATATCGATATAACCAAATGACATAGATTAAGTATGGATGTGCAGCATGGAAATTACATGCAATGTGATCTAAATATGCCTATTTCCAATTGGTCCAACTTTATTCTTTAATGAGATCAAGTTAAAACAAATCAGAGTGAAAATAAACTGAATTCTTTATTCCTGTAGAAAATATCCATAAACATAAAGTATCCAAATGAAATTAAATAGCATCTAAACACAAACTCCCACTAGATTAGTATATCATCAAATGATATGACACCCATATGAGTAGTGTGCTCATGAAAGACCTTGGGTGGAAGCCTTTTAGTAAGCGGATTCGCAATCATGGAGTTTGTACCAATATGCTCTATAGACACCTGACCATTCTGAACTCTTTCTTTAACAACTAGGAATTTGATGCCTATATGCTTTGACTTCGATGAGCTCCTGTTGTTATTGGAATACAAAACTGCTGACTTATTGTCACAAAATAACTTTAATGGTCTTTCAACACCTTCTAAAATTCGCAGCCCAGTGACAAAATTCCGCAGCCATATTTCATGGTTGGATGCCTCATAACATGCTATAAACTCCGCTGCCATGGTGGAAAAAGCTATAAGTGTCTGCTTGGCACTCTTCCAAGAAATAGCTCCTCCAGCCAGCATGTAGATATACCTGATGTGGATTTTCGACTGTCTTGGCATCCAGCAAAATCCGAATCAGAATATCCAATGATCTCTAGTTGGTCTGATCTCCTATATGTGAGCATGTAATCCTTTGTAATTCTCTGCAAATACCTCATAACCCGTTTGGCTGCTTTCCAATGATCCATCCCAGGGTTACTCAAATATCTGCCTAGCATCCTAACAATGTATGTTATATCTGGACGTGTACAAACCTGAGCATACATTAGACTCCCAACAGCTGACACATAGGGAATCTTCTGCATTTCTTTAACTTCAAGGTCATTTTTAGGGCACTGATCGAGACTGAACTTGTCTCCCTTAGCAATAGGGGTGTCACCTGGTTTACAATTATGCATGCCAAATCTCTTAAGCATTGTTTCGATATAGCCCTTTTGTGATAACCCAAGTATACCCCAAGAACGATCTCAATGTACTTGTATGCCTAATACAAAAGAGGCATCACCAAGGTTTTTCATTTCAAATTTCTTTGATAGAAATCTCTTGGTTTCATGCAACAAGCCTTTATCATTGCTAGCAAGCAGAATGTCATCGACATATAGTACCAGGAAGATATGCTTACTCCCACTGAACTTGTGGTATATGCAATCATCAACTGCATTCACCTCAAAACCAAACGAGACTATTACTTGATGAAATTTGTAATACCATTGACGGGAAGCTTGCTTAAGTCGATAGATGGATTTCTTTAACTTGCAAACCATCCTCTTTGAGTCTCTTGACACAAAGTTTTCTGGTTGCACCATATAAATTGTTTCATCAATGTCACCATTGAGAAACGCCGTTTTTATATCCATCTGATGTAACTCAAGATCAAAATGTACCACAAGTGCCATGATAGTCCTAAAAAAGTCTTTCATTGAAACCAGAGAGAAAGTATCTTTGAAGTCAATGCCTTCCTTTTGAGTAAAGCTCTTTGCAACAAGACGAGCCTTATATCTCTCTAAATTACCCATCGAATCCTTCTTGGTTTTAAATATCCATTTGCAACCAATGGGCTTTGTACCTTCAGGCAATGAAACGAGATCCCAAACGTCATTGTCGTTCATGGACTTAATCTCTTCATTCATGGCCTCAATCCACTTCTGAGAGTTAGAACTTTGCATGGCTTGATGAAAGTTGATTGGATCATCTTCCATCACTCCAATGCCATCCTCATGTTCTTGGAGAAAGACTATGTAGTCATCTGGAATCGCATTTCTCTTTTCTCTTGTGGATCTCCTCAATGGCATTTGTTCTTGAGGTTGTTGAGTTTGCTCTTCGGGAACAATTCCTTCATCTTGTATAGGAAGTTATTCAACATTGTCTTGATGTTCTGGACTTGCTACTTGATCAATGTCAGGAATAGAAACCTGATCATTGTCAAAAGTAATTGTAGGAATAGAAACAGATTCCTCTTCAAAGACAAAGTCTTTAACCTTATTTCTCCCCCAAAACTCAATATCCTCAAAGAACATTGCAGTTCCCGTTTCGAAAATGGACTTAGTAGTGGGATCATAAAACTTGTAACCCCTTGATCTCTCAGAGTATCCAATAAAGTAGCAGCTTATTGTTCTAGAATCCAGTTTCTTTTCATTTGGCCTATAAGGCCTTGCCTCAGCTGGACATCCCCAAATGTGAAAATGCTTCAAACTAGGCTTCTTGTCCGTCCAAAGCTCATAAGGGGTTTTGGCTGCTGCCTTAGTTGATACTTTGTTGAGAATATAAGCTGCAGTCTTTAGTGCTTCTCCCCCAGAGAGATTCAGGCAAGGTGGAATGACTAATCATACTCCTTACCATGTCCTTAAGTGTTCTATTTTGTCTCTCAGCTACACCATTCATACTAGGGGATCCCGGCATGGTGTACTGTGGGACTATTCCGCATCCCTCTAGGAATTTAGCAAAAGGTCCTGGACGTTGTTCACCTGATCCGTCATATCTGTCATAGTACTCACCACCACAGTCAGATTTAACGCCTTTAATTCTTTTGCTGAGTTGGTTCTCAACTTCAGCTTTGTAAGCCTTGAACATGTCCACTGACTGGGACTTCTCATGAATAAGATATAGGTAGCCATAACGTGAATAATCGTCTATGAACGAAATGAAATATTGTTGACCATTCCAAGAAGCCATAGGGATGGTCCACAAATATCCGTGTGAATTAGTTTTAAGACATCCGAAGCTCTATTGGCACCTAATCTCCTTTTGTTTGTCTGTTTCCCTTTAATACAATCAACACAAACCTCAAAGTCTGTGAAATCAAGGGAATCAAGAATCCCATCAGACACAAGTCTTTCAATTCTATTTTTGGAGATATGACCTAAGCGCTTGTGCCATAATGAAGCGGAATTCTCATTGGTTAATTTGCGTTTCATACCACGTGAATTCACATGCAAGGTTTCATTAAATGTGACAACTGTATCAAGCATATATAGGTTATCATAAAAGGATAAAGAACCAGTACCAATAATATTTAAATTCAAAGAAAGACTAAACTGACTATTTCCAAAAGAACAATAATAACCAAATTTGTCTAAAGCAGAAATAGAAACCAAATTCCGTCTAAATGACGGTACACCATATGTCTCTTTTAAATCCAAATAATATACAGTCTTTAATAATAACCTAAAATTCCCTATAGCCTCAACTTCCACCGATTTACCATCGCCCACATAGATGAATCTTTTAGCATCATTTGGCTTGCGGCAACTCAGGCAACCCTGCATAGACACACTTATGTGAGTAATAGCACTAGAATCTATCCACCAAGTGTGTCTTGGTACTGAAGTTAAATTAACCTTAGAACAAACCAGAGTGAGAAGTGTACCTTTCTTTGCACGCCAAGCATGATATTTGGTACATTCCCTCTTCATGTGTCCAAGGTTGTGACAAAAGTAACAGCCTGATTCTTCATCTTGATTATTTTGTTGTTTCTTTTGAGCTGGACCACTTGCAGCTTCCTTATCCTTCTTCCTTTTCTTGTTCTTGTCCTTAGAGGTACTTGTCAAGTGAGCACTTTCGGTCTTCTCTTGCTTTAGCCTTTCTTCCTCTTGCACACAATGAGAAATGAGCTCATTCAGAGACCATTTGTCCTTTTGGCAGTTATAACTGACCTTAAATTGACTGAATTGTGCAGGAAGCGAAATCAAAACTAAATGCACAAGCAAATCCTCAGACAGCTCTAACTTTAATGTCTTTAGTTTTGAAGCAAGATGAGACATCTCCATGATGTACTCCCTTATGCTTCATTTTCCTTTATACCTCATTGAAATCAAGCTCGCCAAAAGCGTACTTGTTTCAGCCTTATCGTTTTTAGCAAAACGATTTTCAAATTCCTCAAGAAACTCCTTGGCAGTAGTAACCCTTTCAGACACAGCGCCCCTATAGGCTTCCGGAATTCCTCGCTTTATGATCATGAGACTCATGCGATTTGAACGATCCCACCTTTCCATGTCCCGTTTTTCCTCAGTGGAACTTTTGTCCGTAAGGTCAGCAGGTTGTTCAATCCTTAGCGCAAGGTCTAGATCCATGCACCCGAGAACGATCATAACGTTCTCTTCCCAATCCTTGAAGTTGGTCCCATTTAGCATGGGGATGGAATTGACATTAGTAGATATAGTAGAAGCAGAGAACAAAACAAGCAAAATAACATGTTCACATAAGAATCCATATCATACAATCAATAAATTCAAATAATGGTGGGTCCGGTCACAAGATACATAGCACAACATTAATATTTAGTCTTTGGATAGAAATATTAACTTGTAAGTGGTACTCTTGGTGTAGTAATCATATATTGACAATTAATCCTGTCAAGCGATAAGTCTTTCTTTGGATCGACTTATAACTCACATGGAAAACCTAACAACCGTCATATATCTATTACCACAAGTGTACATGCAATTCTGCCAAATATTAACCTTCATTTGGGCCGGTCAATATCCACATGAATTACAAACACACAACCATCTTAATATTCCGAATAAATTAATCTACACAAGAAAGGTTACTTTGGTAACATGTTCCTTCAATTAATCTATTTTAGAATATTAGATATCCAAAAGATATAACCAATAAACCAAAATTTGAATTTAATTAATTTTTTTTTAAATCAGACGGTCAACGGTCAACGATCAACGGTCAACGCTAAGGTCAATGGTCAACTATCATCGTCTTGGTCAACGATCCGTATTGACCGGGTCGGGACTGGACCAGGTCAGGTCAACCCAATCCGGATCCTAATCTAGCCATGCCCAGCCCAAAAGAATAGAAATTGGGCTCTAGGCCCAGAAAAAACTCTAATATTCTTTTCTTTTCTTCTTCTTCCTTCTTCCTTGTTGCAGCCGCCAGCCATTGCAGCCAACACCAAATTTTTTTTTTTTAATTCAATCAATAAAAATATTGATTTAAATAATACCAAAAATAACATGTAAAAATCCTTTTCTTTCTCAAAATCAAAGAATCCATAACCATATAACCATTGAGAATTTTGGAAAAACAAAATAAAAAAATCCATAACCATAACCATTCTTAAATCTAATGAAACCAAACCTAATTTAGAAAGAAAACTTAATTCTTAATGGTTTAACATGGAGAATTCTCTGATACCACTTGTTAGAATAAGAAACCGAAAACTTTAATAGAGAAAATCCAATTTATCCAATATCCATCATGTCAAATCATCAAGAAAATGAAAGCGGAAGCATACCTTGATCCATGAGAAGGAGATGATTATGAGTTATGGATCTTCCAATTCAATACGATTTTCTTTAGAAAGAAATCTTTGTATTCTTCCTGATGATGGGATGTCAGAGAGAATAGAAAAAGTTTCGTATGAATCGGGGACCATAACCATTTAATATAACTGTAATAGTTATATTTTTCATATTTCTATTTTGGCCCATCATAAAATTAGAAATATGAAATTAGACCTCTACACATAATAAACCCATACTTTAATTAATGCCCAAAGCCCAATAAAAATAAACTTTAGTTAGACCACTTTAAATGGACTGTACTTTAAGATAGCCTATAATATATATTTAATCACATATGTAGGCCCACATGTTTAATTATTTTCCAACAGAAAGAGCTGTCTGTCACCGTTGTATGGGGGTGGGCGTTGGCTGTTTGGGTTGCCGTCACCGGAGTGAAGTTAAGCTGTTAATATTTTAAACTTGTCGGGAACGAGTGGTGGCAATTTCGTAATAAGCAGTTAAAATTATGTCTTGTTTCTAGTCTGATGATCTGCTTTGTTTGAGAAGTAAAAAAGTTTGGTCAAGTGTCAGCTTTACAAAGAGAGTGTAAAAGAGAGTGATTGTATTTGAGTGATTGCAACTGGAGTTTTCGTTAAAACATAAAATTAAACAAAGGCCTTTTAAAAATTTATCCATCACAGTAAAGTATTAAAAAGTTTTCGTACTTTGTAATATTGGCCGAGATATATCAAAAGATCTCGGACCAACACACGCTTTAATGGCCATCATAAATTTCGCATCAAGAATTGTTATAAATATTCATCTCATATTCAGCTTGTTAAAGTAGTCAAAATCTCCTTCAGATTTCCCATATTCTGTACCAAACTTGGCCTTCTCTCTTACACTTAGAAATGGCAAATTAATAGCAACGTAGAAAAAAAAATCAAAATAAAAATCAAACAATATGGCCAGAAGTTTCAGTTCCCATTTGCAGTTTGGTCATGTTTTCAATCTTGTGATGTTTGTTATCGGTTTTTTCCGTTGGCATCACAATCTCTTTCTACTTCAAAAGCTTTGATTCCTTGTCACAGATTCGTACCGTGTTCTCTTTATCGTCGTCGGTCTCTTTAGTACAGAAGGCGCCGGAGAAGAACCGGCCAAATCTTATGCATAATTTGGAGGACAATGAGTTGTTATGGAGGGCTTCGTTTGCTCCAAGGATTAAAGAACCTCCATATAAGATTGTGCCTAAAGTGGCGTTCATGTTCTTGACAAAGGGAGATATGCCTTTGGCCCCACTTTGGGAGATCTTCTTCAAAGGTCACGAGGGGCTCTACAGCATTTATGTTCACCCACATCCCTCCTACGTCGATTCATATCCTGAGGATTCTGTCTTCTTCCGGAGAAGAATTCCAAGCAAGGTAAATTATAATTTATATTTTCTTAATCATATAATTCTACTGTTTTCGATATCCGTCGAAAGGGTAGCTAGTATTAATGACACTGATTTTAGTCCGAATTTCTGAGTGCAATTTACATGGCGGTGAGTTGTTATCTTTTAACAGATAGATATAAAAATTTGGTTTTAACTAATATATGACAATTATTTAAAAACTATCCAACTCATATACTACATGTAGATTTATATCTAAAAATTGAGATTATAATTGGTGTATCTAGTATTATTTTCAAAAATATAATGTTTTTGTTAATTAACTTTATTTTCAACTTAAATTGGATTTTTATGATTCATATCTCTATACTAAACAACCAACTAGTATTCGCTAATCACAGTATATCGCGATACAAAAAAAAGTATTAAATACCGTTGGACTATGCTCTTCTTTCTTGTTGGATTTGTGCATTGTTTTTGGGAGTTAAATAAAAAATAAATAAAATAAAAAATAAAAAAAATAAAAAAAAAACTCATGAAGGTGAATCATTTACTAATCAAGCATGTGAGTAAAGAAGCGGATCCCTTCAAATATGTTGTCTTTAATTTTTTGTCATATTAACTGTGACATCAATATTTATCATACCATCTAAATTTAAGAATTTGGTCACACAGAAAACAACATTTTTTTTTTCCCGCAGTCTGTGCAATGGGGAAAATCGACAATGATCGATGCAGAAAGACGGCTTCTAGCAAACGCCCTCCTCAACATCACCAACGAAAGATTTGTACTACTCTCCGAGTCCTGCATTCCTCTCTTCAACTTCACCACAATCTACAATTACCTCATCAACTCCGAGAAAGGCTTCATCGGCTCCTTCGACGAACCGGGAAAACACGGGCGTTACAGGTACAATCCCAACATGCTTCCGACAGTTTCCCTATCGGAGTGGCGAAAAGGCTCCCAATGGTTCGCGGTCGACCGGAAAACAGCCCTTGAGATTGTGTCGGATACCAAATACTATCCAATCTTCCGGAGACGTTGTCAAGCTCCGTGTTATATGGACGAGCATTATATTCCGACGGTGACAAACATTCTTTGTCCGGAAGACAACTCGAATCGGACAATAACTTGGGCTGATTGGTCCGAGAAAGGAGCACATCCTGAAGAGTTCGGAGAGAATGATGTTTCGGCTGAATTTCTGAATCGAATAAGATTCAATAGAAATTGCAGTTATAATGGTAATGCCAATAATAATATTTGCTTTCTGTTCGCTAGGAAGTTTTTACCGGATGCTTTGAGGTCTTTGCTGAAATTAGTACCCTTGTTGATGAATGGTACTACTACTTATGTAGAAAGCTAAAACGTCAATGGAGGGTGGTTAATTAAGGATTATACGGATAAATGACTTTTTTTTTTAACAATATATATATATATATATATATATATACACACGAAGTTTTGTATTATTAAAAAAAAAAATAACCATTGTTTATATGTGATTGAATGATTTGAAATCACTAATTGATCACTATTAGTATGTATTTTCATTGATGGATTATGATAAATAACTATTTGACTATCATTTTTTTGAAATAAAAAAATTTCGACCGTTTATTTAAATAATTAGCATTTGAAAATTACAAGTTTATCTAATAATTAGACGTCCTACAAATTAAAATTAAAATTGATATAAATATTAATATTAATATCAACTTTAGCATTGTTAATATAATTTGGAGTATTATTATTATTAATATACTAATAATAATAATTTGGAGTACATAATTAAAAATAATAAATTCAGCAGTAATAAGGTGTTATTTGAGTGGTGGTGACTTGTATTTCTTTGTCCTGTGTAACTAATTTTTAGGTATTGAATGATGATTAAATCGATCTGAATTATTAATAATTTATTTTACCCTTCTTCCCTAGTTCTATAAAAGCTTACAAAAAGCTCATTCCGTTCAGCCCCTGAGATTGTGTCGGATCCCATCAACTCTACTTACCTTCCGCGACGTCGCTGGCCGGATCCTCCTCCCTCCCCTATGATCATGAATCTCCTCTGTGACAGAGAGATATCTATTGTTTTGTGGAGTAATTTCTATTTTTCTTCTATAAACAACTGGCTACTAAGAGAAAGTACTAAAAATTGTTTGATTTACTTGTAGAATTCGTGGTTGCAAAAACTATAGTCACCGGTTTACTCAAAAGTAAACCAATGGTTTACTTGAATTTTTTGAAATGATTTTCGAATTTGTTATCTGAAGAGCTACGATAAATATGTTAAATAGTGGTTAATTTCATAGAATCAGTGGTCTACTTATTTATATTTGTTTTATTTTAAAGTAACATATAAGAGATTACAATTAGTAACGGAAAACTAAACATTGGTTTACTAATTGATGAACGTACTTTATAATCTTGCCGACATGTTTCACCTTTCCATTGATTTCAGTAGCTTCTTCTGTCGATGTAGGCACGTGCCATGTACTTGATTAATCAATTTATTAAATAAAAACTTAAACTAAGAAGTATTATGAGAAAATTGTTGCGCAGAGAATATTGAGGAGACAATATTTAAGTACGTAGTAATAAATTTGAGAGATGTTAGCAAATCACATAGAGTTAATTAGATGATGTTATGAGAAAATAATAGTTGAAATGATCACAAAAATTTGTTTTGGAAAAAGATACATTTAAAAAATTTATGTTAGTATGGGCAAAAAATGAATGAAAAAAAAGTAACCTTTTTAAAATGATGAGAGAAAATAAATTAAAAAGAGAGTGGAGAATAATTTATAAGGAGTTAAATGGAAAATATATATTTATCAAATACTAAAAAAAAAAAAAAATAGAGCAGTTGAGATGGTCATGAAAAAAACTTATATATATCTGAGAGACTTTTATAAATGGAGTAAAGAAAAAAAAAAAGTGAGAAAAGAAAAAGAGGAAAGAAATAAGAGGGAACAGGAAAAAATGAAAGAAAGTCAGAAAAAAAAAAAAAAAAAGAGGAGGAAATTACAAACGGTAAAAGGAGGGAGGAAACTTTGGCTCGTTTATATATGTCAATATATATATATGTTAACGTAAGATTATGATAGTACTAGTATATGGCACATGCATGCTGGCATATATATGCCTCTATGTGGTAACAAAATTTTTTTTTTTTATTGGTAAGAATTACCAAATTGTTAATAAATCTATGGAGGAAATCAATACAATGAAGACTATTTTGGTCAGATTCGATTGGGGAAGCCAAATGAGTAATTACACTCGTCAAGTCGAGAAAACAATGTAAGAATAAGTATTAGATAACTTTTATGAATAGGACAAGTCGGGAAAACTTAATAATTCTTTACTTGCTCACAAAAAATGGATCTCGAGATTTTTAATTCTTGTGATAAATTGAAATAACTCAATAATTCATAAAATTAAAGACATTATCACAGATTTGTTGATTCTAGAAATAAAATTGTCCATACTCTTCAAGTTCAAGGGAAAAGCTTTTAAAATGTATAAATGAAAACGTTTTTTTTTTTTTTTTTTTTCAGTTGTTGTTGATATTGTCTACTTTGTAAGGGTTCTTTTCTTTTTTGGTTTTTTTTTTTCTTTTTCTTTTTTTATGTCATTGAGGTTGGATTCTGAATTTTTGTTAAATTTTAAGTAGGGAATTGAAAAAAAGTAAGGGATTAATTGAGTTAGATAGTGCCAATCTAATTAAGATGTATTCTCTAATCTCATTTCCTTCTATTCATTCCATAATTTCATTGTTCCATGTTTCTTTAATTCAGAGATTTAAGCACATAGAGATGATAAATCTCTCTCTCTCTATTCATTTATTTATTTATTTATTATTATTATTATTATTATTTGTAAATTCAATGGGATGAATTACATCGAGATATAATTGAATTATTGGATCAAAATCATGAATAATAGTATCTGACAAATTGATTCATCGTTAAGAATTGAATAGTATAACATAGGAAGATATTTATCCGTACCGAATTCCAAAGTCAATTTTGATGAAATCAAAAGTCCATTTACCTCTTTACTTTATTTTTATTTCCATTTTTCATTCTTTTACATTTCTATAAACTATTAATTACCTTATATAATCATTTGATGAAGTATCATCTAATCACTTTTTCACTATCCATTGGTTCCAAACAAACCCAAACAATAGAAGAAATTAAAAAGCCTCCTCTAGGAGGAAAAAGAGTGAGATTCTTGGTTTGGAAGATAGGGAAGGCCATTGGAGAGAAGATGACAAGGAGATTAAAGATGTGGTTTGTAACTATTTCTCGGAGATTTTTTCCTCTTCAAATCCTCAGTCTTCGGATGTTGAGGTGGTGCTTAATTGCATTGACGGGACGATTAATAGAACGATGAGTGATTTCCTCCTCTCTCCTTTCTCGATAGAAGACATTCGGCGGGCGGTGTTTAGTTTGGGGCCGACTAAGGCTCCGGGCCCGGATGGGTTCCATGCTATTTTCTTCCAGAAAAATTGGTCGGTGATAGGGCATGAGATTTCCCGTGTGTGCATTGGGATTTTTGAAGGGAAGTATTCGATTCGATCGTTTAACAGTACTAATGTTGCGCTTATACCTAAGGTGGCTGCCCTAGGAAGATGGCTGACTTTCGCCCTATTAGTCTTTGTAATGTAATTTATAAGATTGTTACGAAGGCTCTTGCTTTGCGCTTGAAAACTATTTTACCATCCTTAATTTCAGTTCATCAAAGTGCTTTTGTTCCGGGACGTTTAATCACTGATAATGTTATTGTAGCATTTGAGCTTATGCACTCTCTTGGCAGAATCCGTTCGGGTAGGAAGGGTTGGATGGCATTGAAGTTGGATATGAGTAAAGCATATGATCGTGTTGAATGGCCTTTTATTTTTGGTGCTATGCGAAAGATGGGTTTCCCGGATACGTGGATTAGAGTGGTCACGGACTGTGTTACTACTTCTACTCTCTCTTTTATGGTTAATGGGGACCCTATGGCCAACTTATACCTTCCCGTGGTTTGAGGCAGGGGTGTCCTCTTTCTCCCTACCTCTTTCTTTTATGTGCTGAAGGTCTATCAGGTCTTCTTTCGACTGCAGAAAGGGAATCCTCCATTTCTGGGTTCTCTTGTTCGCGTAATGGACCGAAGGTTAGTCACCTCTTTTTTGCAGATGATAGCCTCATGTTTTGCCGCACTTCTCTTGTTGAGTGTTTGCACATTAAAGAGATTTTGACTATCTATGAAAAGGCTTCCGGGCAATTCATTAACATGCAAAAATCTGCTATTACATTTAGTAAGAATGTTCGGGATGAACTGCGTGCTTCTATCCTCGACATCTTGGGCTTGGGGCAATCTCAACCTCACGATAAATACTTGGGTCTTCCTACGTTGGTGGGTAGGGGTAAAAGAGAAGCTTTTAGAATTATTAAGGAGAGAGTTTGGAGTAAAATGTAGTTATGGCGAGGGAAACTCTTCTCTATCGGGGGCCGGGAGCTTCTCATCAAATCGGTGGCGCAATCGAAACCTACTTATACTATGAGTGTTTTTTCGCCTCCCAATAGCTCTTTGTGATGATCTCCAAGCCATGATGGCTAGGTTCTGGTGGGGTAGTGAAGTTGAGTCGAGGAAACTACACTGGTGGAGATGGGAGAAATTATGTTGGAGGAAGGAGGAAGGTGGTTTGGGCTTTCGGGATGTTTCGATTTTTAATCAAGCTTTGGTTGCGAAACAGTCATGGAGAATCCTTCAAAATCCACATTCTATGGTTGCTCAAGTTTTAAAAGACAAGTATTTCAGAGGTGTTAATTTCTTGAGGCAAAAGCAAGGAGTGGAGCATCCTATCTATGGAGGAGCATTTTATGGGGACGGAATGCTATCAGACTTGGGCTTCGACGTTGTATTGGGGATGGGCTTTCTACTCGGGTTTTTGGTGATCCTTGGCTTCCTAGACCTTCATCCTTTCGCGTGATAACCAAGATGCCAGTGGGAGGGGAGTTGTTGATGGTTGCTGATTTGATGACGAACGAGAATCGTGTTTGGGATAAGGACAAGATCGAGAATACTCTCTGGCCGGTTGACCATGAGCTTATCTTAGGTATCCCTCTAGGCAATGCTGCAGGAGGTGATAAATGGGTGTGGCATTTTGACTCTAAAGGTCTTTATAAGGTCCGTTCTGGATATAGGGCTATTATGGACTCGAAGCGTAGTGAGTCCTCTTCCATTGTCAACTCGGATGTTCTATGGTGGAGGAAGCTGTGGAGTTTACCAATTCCTCCCAAAGTCCGATTGTTTGTATGGCGCGCGTTCCACGAGATTCTTCCGACGATGGTTTCCTTGAGTCTTAGAGGTAATGATTGCGATGTCATTTGTCCTAGATGCAAAGATGTTAAGGAATCCACTTTCCACGCAATTTTTGATTGTCCGATTTCGCAAATGGTGTGGAAGGTGTCTCGATTTTGGAAGGTGATTGAGAACAGGAGGGCTATGCCTTTTGCTGATCTCTTACGAATTATGTCGTCAGAAGTTTCTATGGAGGATTTTGCTTTGGTTTGTTGGCTAGCTTGGAAATTATGGTGTGAGAGAAATACGGTTGTTCATGGGGGAGAAGTTGGAGATCCGCAAGCCATTTTTGACTTGAGTATTGCCAGTTACGGTGAATGGCAGGTTTTGAATAGGGCTCCGACCCATTCACAAGCTGTAGGTTCAGATGTTTGGTTGCCTCCTCAGTCGGGTTATCTCAAGCTTAATATCGATGCATCGGTCTTTCCGAGTTCGGACCATATTGGTATTGGAGCTGCTATTCGTGATGAAAAAGGGGTCAATTTTAGGAGCTGTGGCTAAATCAGTAGAGCTTTTCCCCTTTTGTGGCTGAGTGCCTAGCTCTTCGTGAAGGTTTGAGATTCGCGAAGGAAATCGAGTGTGTTAATTTTGAGGTGGAAACTGATGCTACTAATGTTGTTTCAGCTGTTATGGATAATCGGGAACTTTCTATGGAAGGTCCGATTCTGGAGGATGTTAAACAGTTGTTCGCCCAACTGCGGATTACAGGTATTCATCATATTTGCCGAAGTGCTAATCACGTTGCTCACCTTCTAACTAGATTTGGTTTCAATTCTAATTGTACCAATGTTTGGATCGGTGAGACTCCCACTATAGTCTCTAATGCTGTTTCTATTGATGCTATTGCTTAATAAAATGATTATTATTCAAAAAAAAAAAAAAAAAAAGAGATTCCTGTTAGGAAATCAATTCTATTGTTCGTACTCCCTTTCTTAGAACAGAAATATGGAAGGATAAATTGATGTAATTCCTTATCTATTAGATTTTTCTATTCTAATACTCCATATGAGAGTTATTAGTATTTATCAAAGCTGCTCCCTATCGAATGAAAAATTCATGAGAAAAATATGGCTTTTCCTAGATAAATATATATACAAACACGTTAATGTTTGACACCCTTGCAACAACTAGAAACAGTTTTAATCTTTTTTAACTTTTTTCATATATTTACGGATCAATTTAATGTGTGGCAAGACATCAAGGAAATTACTCAAATAACGCACCTCATTTCAATTTGTTTTGTAGGGATGTCCCTTTTAATAGGCCAGCATATATATATATATATTTCCAGTAAAAAAATAAAAAAAGAAACGTAAGTGAGTGTATATATATATACACACACACCAAATTGGAGTGCAAATATATAGTAATTAAAGTACTACCTTATATAACCAGATTTTCACCTTACTTGTTGCGGTATGTACAAAATGAGAAATACTGGTAGTTACAGGAACGAATAATTCTTGCACATCCATTTTAATTACATACCTTTTCCCCTCATCAAAGACAACTAGCGTTGGTATACTCTCTCTACATGTACTGATATACACACAAACTCATCTAAGCACGCGTTTGGTTGACAGATTGGAGTTGAGAAAATTTTATTTGAGTTTAGCTGGGATCGAATTGTGTATTTGGTTGGTTGGAGTTAAAAAAGTATAAAAACTTAAAATGTATTGGAAAAAAAAAATATCAGTAGAAGTTTTGTTTTATTCGTCTCAGAATTCTATACAGTTTATAAAAAAAAAAAATCATGTCGTCTAAACGTGTATAAGTGAAGTTATGAATTTTTAAAGTTTGAGTTTTTAAGTTATAATTGGAATTACTGACTAGTGAAACTAATTGATTTATTTCAGAAAAATACAAAAACCAAGTTGTTTTTTTTTTTTTTTTAATTTTTTTTATTTTATCTAAGTGGTAAACCAAACACATTCTAAATGTTCTGTTCACCATTCTCCATATTGACCGTGTTGATTTTCAAAACTTTTATGAACCCCCAAGGCCCCTACCATTTAAAATTTATATATACACATATATAATAATAATTAGTACTATAAATTGATCATTAAAAAAAAAAAGGAAAATTTTATAAATTCTTCTTGAATTATATTACTAGTGTCAACATATCTCATGGAATATACATTATAATAATTTTGATGAACGTACTTTATAATCTTGCCAACATGTGTCACCTTTTTATTGATTTCAGTAGCTTCTTCTGCAGATGTAGGCACATGCGATGTACATAATTAATCAGTTTATTAAATAAAAATTTAATTATGAGGTATTATGAGAAAATTGTTGCTCAGAGAGTATTGAGGAGAAAATATTTAAGTATGTAGTAACAAATTTGAGAGAAGTTAACAAATCACATAGAGTCAATTAGGCGGTGATATGAGAAAATAATAATTGAAATGGACACTAAAAAATATTTGAAAAATGATACATTTCAAAATTTATGTCAGTATGGGCAAAAAAAAAAAAAAAAAAGAATGAAAAAATAACATTTTAAAACGGTCAGAGAAAACAATTAAAAAGAGAGTAGAGAACAACTTTAAAGGAGTTAAAAGGAAAATATATATTTCATCAAATACTATGAAATTAGTAGTTGAGAGGGTCATGAAAAAAAAAAATTAAGTATATATATTTGAGAGAATTTTTAAATGGAGTAAAAGAAAAAAAAAAAAAAAAGGGAGAAAAAAAAGGAAAGAAATAAGAGGGAATGGAAAAATGAAAGAAAGTCAGAATAAAAAGTAGGAAATGACATATAGAAAAAGGAAGGAAGAACCTTTGACTCTTTATTATATGTTAAAAAATAATAATAGTAATAAAAAGAAAAAAAAATTCATGTTAGGAATGAAATTTTACTGTACTCCTTTTTCCAGAACATAAATATGGAAAGATAATTGATGTGATTCATTATCTAAATGGATTTTTCCGTTCTAATACACTATTTGGGAGTTATTAGTATTTATTAAAAGTTGTTCCTATCAAATGACAAATACATGAGAAAAATATGGCTTTTTCCCGGGTTCATGTGTATGTTAATGTTTTACACCCTCGCGACAACTAGAAACAGTTTTAAACTTTTTTCATATGTTAACGGATCAATTAATGCCTGACAAAGCGACAAGGAAATTACTAAAATAACGCACCTCAATTCTATTTGTTTTGGGGGATGTCCCTTTTAATAGGAAAGTATTTATTTGCAGCCAAAAAAAAAAAAACGTAAGTAAATATATATACACCAAATTGGAGTGCAAATAAATATGGTAATTTCAAGCAAATTCAAACAAAAAAAATATATATATATATCAAGTAATTACCTTAAAAAAAAAATCAAGTAATTTTCTCTTTTAGTAATTAAAGCACTACCTTATATAACCAGATTTTCAGTTTGCTTGTTGCAGTATATACAAAATGAGAAATATTTGGTAGTTACAGGAACGAATAATTCTTGCATATCCATTTTAATTACTTACCTTTACCCCTCATCAAAGACAACTAGCGTTGGTACACTCTCTCTGTATATACACACAAACTCATCTAAGCATCAAGTTGGAGTTGAAAAAAAAATTTATTTGAGTTAAATTGGAGTTGAGTTATGTGTTTGGTTGATTAAAGTTAAAAAGTGTAAAAACTAAAAATATATATGGGAAAAATACCAATGTAAACCTTGTTTTATTCGTCTCAGAATTCAATGAAATTTAAAAATATATATATCATCTGAACTTGTATATGTTAAGTTATGATTTTTTAAAATTTAAGATTTTAAGTTATTATAATTGAAATTGGTGAATGGTGAAACTAGTTAACTTTTTCAAAAAAACAAAAAAAAAAAAAAAAACAAAAACAAAAACAGAGTTATTATTATTTTTTTTAATCCTAAAAGGTGAACCAAATGCATTCTAATGTTCTGTTCACCATTCTCCTTATTGACCGTGTTGATTTTTCAAAACTTTTATGAACCCCCTAGGCCCCTACCATTTAATATATATATATATATATATATATATATATATTAGTATTATAAGTTGATTCTTCAAACGAAAAAAAAAAAAAGAAAAAAAAAGTGGGAAAATTTCACGAATTCTCATATCTCGTGGAATATTAATTATATATATGTTATACCTCCAAATTCTAATATTTGTATTTAAATTCCTCATTTCCATTTCCATCTCCATCAATATTTTGTCAAAATATCCCCTGATTTTAATATTTGTATGAAAACGCCCACAATCTATAATCTGTCACAATATCCCAACTATTAATCAAATTATTATTAACTTTGTGAGAATAGGTAAAAAAGAAAACCAACAAAATAATTTATATCTTTTATTTTTATTTTTGTTGAGAAAATTTTGTGGCTGATTTTATATCTTTTATTACACTTTACTTTATTTCTTATTTTATTCATATTTTTACACTTTATTTTACTTTTTTAAAAGCAATAATAAGTACACTTTATTTTGGACACCATTATCTCATATACAAGCTTTCTTAATTTTTTTTTTTTTTTTTTAAACAAAACTCTTGGAGTTTTTTTTTTCCAGAATAAAGCAAATATGGATTATTTTCTTTCTTTCTTCTGAGAAACTCCAAGATAGGTTATACATGAGATAATGGTAACAACGAACTAATTCTGTTGGAGAGGAACATTAAATGTCCGCATACCTTAACACACGAGACATTTCGACACAAATAATACGCATTATGAAACATTTTGATACAAACATAAAGATCACGGGGAATTTTAACAAAATATTGACAGAAATTTTAACAGAAACAAACAGAGGGGACATTTTTGACATAAATGTTTAGTTTTGAGAGTACAACAGGATACGATTCATAATTCAGAGACATGTTGACACTAATGATATAATTTAGGGAAATTAGTGAATATATTTTTTTAAAAGACAATAAATCCCTCTAAAATATTTTATTGTTTATAATTATGTGTATGTCTTGTAAATGTTTCCTACTGTCCATATTGTCTGTTTTTGCTTGAAAACATCACATAAATACTAGAGTGCGGTGACCAATTTAAGAATCTTTTCCTCACTTCTTGAAGCCTTCCATACTCTCTCTCAGTTCCTTCCCCACACCACCCCCCCCCCCCCCCCCCCCCCCCCCCCTCTCTCGCTCTCTCTCTCCATATCCATATATATATATATATATATATATATATATAATACATACATGCAAAGAGAAACGAGCGTTATATACAAGGCAATATATCTCAATTCTCAATATTCTCTTTCCCTCAATCTCCATTTCTTTTGTTTCTCTACAATGGTAACAAAGCAACAATACAATCTTCGTCTAGCCTCATACCCTAAGCTCTTGACCCTCCAAATGCACCTCCACAGACTCATCTCTCACTTCATCTTCTTCGGCTCCGGTTTAGCCCTCGGAATCACCCTAAGTTTCTATCTCCAAGACTTCTCCTTCCCTCTCCAATTCAAACTTCACCAACTAGGCCAAAACATCACAACTCCTAGTTGTCACAACTTTTCCTCTCATCCAAAACCAACACCAACAATTTTATCTCTTCCCTCTCCTCCACCGCCATTGATATTATCCCCGCCATTTACGCCAAACCAATCCGAACAAGTTGATCATCCGATTAGTACTACTCGAATCGGGTTAAGCGAGTACTTGAAACCGCCGGAGATAAGGCACGACATGGACGACGAGGAGTTGCTTTGGAGAGCTTCCATGGTGCCGAAAATGAGCGGTGTCCCTTTCGAGTTCACCCCGAAAATCGCCTTCATGTTCTTGGCGAGAGGAGCCGTGGCGTTGGCTCCTCTTTGGGACAAGTTCTTTAAAGGAAACGAAGGGCTGTTTTCTGTATATGTTCATTCCAATCCGTTCTTTAATGCAACAGTGCCTCAAGATTCAGCATTCTATGGGAGATGGATTCCTAGTAAGGTCAGTATAACAATGAATTTCATGATTTCATTTGATGGTTTTTTTTCTTTTTTAAAATTTTCATATGACATTATTTTTGATAATAATTATTTGATGTGTTATTTGAGAAATGAATTTTCATTATCTGTTTGACGGAGAACACAACTTGGGAATGGATATTTTGCATCGACTCAGCATTAAAAAGTGGCAAATTGTGGCTAAAATTACATATATACTTTATTTTACTTGGGTATATATAGTGAAGGTTCTATATGCGTATTCACATGCCCAAGATCAATACAGCTTTTCTTGAGGTTTTTATAAAATTCCTTATAATTAAGATTTCATTATAATCATTAATTAGTAAATTTAATTTTCCCAAACAAATAAAGCTTTTGATGAGGTGCTATATATGCAAACTCTGTATTTATCATCAGTTACTTCAAAATTAGTTTCCTCTAAATGAATGATTGACTTTTTTTTTTTGGAATGTGACGTCATCATCAAACAATAATGACACTAATTAAAACAGAAAATTATTTTGACTCTTTATCATTGTTTTAATCAGGGAAAAAACCTTCAAGTTCAAAAAAAAAAAAAAAAAAAAGGAATAAAATTTAGAATAAAGAAAATGGTCTTCTCGTTCAACAAACTTTCCTTTCTAATGAATGATCGGAGCTAATTGACAAGCCAATCTGTTATTCCTTCCACGTTTGGCTCTTATATAAAATAAAGCTTTTAGGAGGAGTCAAATGGGGATTTTTTTTCTTTTTCTTTTTTTTTTTTTTGGGTAATGCACATGTTATAGTCATTTAATGAGCCAGGGCTAGCTGCACGTAATACGCCTCGTCTAATGGAGAATCTTATGGGTTTCTTTTACTTGGGCATGTGTCACCGTAAATAAATAGCTTCTAATTATGTCTTGAATATGTGTGTGTGTATATATGTTATATAGTTCTTTTACGTTTGTATACAATTTCATCATATATAGGAATTTCTGATTCATCCTATATATACACACACACACATAATAAACACTTATAAACGTACCACAAATATATATACTTCACTTAAAAATGGGAGCCTTCTTAAAATTATTTTTTAAATTAAAAAAAAAAAACCTTATAGTATGTGCGTGTTATTCTGGATGTCTGTTATTAACTATTTTGTGTTAATTAATGTAGCATATGAGTTAAGCATAGGGCCGGTTGTTGCCATGTAAATTTATATATATATATATATATATATATATATGTGGATCAGTTGGCAACTGGCCATAGATTTTTCGAAGCTTGACTTTGTTTTGTTGAGGAATATCTATACATCTCTTTCTTCAATTAGTAGTGATTGGACCTCCAAAAAGTTTTGTCAAAACTTGGTTGGACAGACTTTCGGAAACACCGGTCTAGTTATATCAAATATGAAGAGTCTTTTCCTGTATAACGTATTGTGCTGGTTAAGTTCTTAATTAGACGTAATGAAAGCGATATCTTTGTTTATATATTTTTTTTTTATCTTTGGGGATTTTTTTTTTCCATTTTTATACCTTGTATTTTGATGATATGAAAATATATAGCCTTATATTTTAGATCTATTAACATTCATATCTTCATATTTTTATTCATCTTAAATCCTTACCTTTTTGCGGGTTAAATATTGAATTTGACTCTTAAAAAAAAAAAAAAAAACTTACATATCTTTCAGATTTTGGAAAATTATATGTTTTCTTTTTTCATTAACGGCATTTAAGTCTCTTTGGTGGTCAAAATTGACAATTGAATGATAAAAATGTAAGAGTTGGTCATAAATTCAAAATCTATAAGATAGCAAAAGGCGAAACAATCCAAAACATAATGATAATTTTTTCGAACAGGGTGTAAAATTTTTTTTAAAAAATCCCCTAAATCTTTGATATTTTCTTTCCTTCCTTCATAATCTTGCGTTATTTTCTCTTCTTTAAAATGATTAGGCCTAAAACTTCTGTTTACTACCCTCCGAAACCAAAATTTGTAGGTCCATTATTGTAGAATATTAAAAATACTTGTTTGTATAGTTAAATTAAAGTTACTAATTAACACACACACACACATATATTAATGTGTCAGATATATTAAAAATCACAACATTGTTTACGTAAGCAAAAACGGCAAAATCTAGGAAATTAATAGTCATAATATTAAAATACTTTAAGCTAGACAATCACTTAAGAGATGCTGCTAATTAATTAAAAAAATGTTTGTCCCATAGTAATTTTGTGTTAAATTTCGTTCTCTGTTGCATTAAAATTAAATAACACAAATCACCTCTAGTACTTTGAGTAGTATCTTTTTGACTTGAGAATTAAGATGCAGAGCCCTTTTGGGATTGAGTAGTGGTATAGCGATGATCTGTTTCATGCATTTCTTGGATTCTACTCTTCTTCTCGTGTAACATATATATATATATATATATATATATATATATATATATCAATAACATTTTGTTCTTTCCCATTTCATCTCTTTTTACACTCCAAACAAAACTTTTGTACATTCCTTTCTTCTTCTTGCCTCCCTCTTTTCTCAAAAGATTTTTAATGAAAACATAGAAAGCAAGCAAAAGTTCTCCTTTCTAGTAATAATATAGCAAAATGTTTGCAAATGTAAAAATTATGCTTGGTACTACCCATCAGAGGAAAAATATATATCTATATATATATATATTCTCTTGGTACTTTTGCTTCTCTAGAAAAGAAAATTATATATGCTTTTCTTTTCTTTTTTTGCTGAAAAAGAAATTGGTTCCCAATTCGCATCTGAAGCTCATCCATGCCGTTCGGTTTTGAGATATCCAAAGTAATGCTCCTTAAATGAGAGAGTCTAAATACTTGTACCCTTTCTTGAATACAGTAAAATAATTCTCTTTCCTCATATATATACATATATATATATATCACGTGTCATATTTTCATTAGTAGATGTAATTAATTGATACAATAGTATTTTAAACACGGATCAATAAAAAAATGACAACTCATATGTCATATAAATTAGTACGTCCAAATTTAATATTATAATTGGTGTCCTGCTATTTATATATATGTATGCATAGGTAATCATATACCGTTACGAATGTCATAATTCTATTAAAAGGTAAAAAAGGTAAGTAGGTGAGTTAAATGGATTTGGTTCTAATTTTCTTTGTGACTAAAGGGTAAATAACAACTTTATAGTAAATGAAGTATTTTAAAAATTAAGGAGCATATTACGGTGACTAGAAAGTTTGTTAAATAAATAATTAATATTTATTATTAGTTATTTCAAATATTTTAAATGCACATATTATTTACTTTCTTTAGTTGGATAAAAATGCTTTTTACTTAGATTTCCAGTTTTGAGGTTAGATAAAGATAGTGGGCTTAGAAATTGGGCCTTTAAACTGGGCTTGAAATTGGGCCTTTTTTCTTGACATCCAACCACATTTGGTGAACGTTGCAGAATGTAAGATGGGGAGACCCCAACATGGTAGAAGCAGAGAGACGCCTATTAGCCAATGCTTTGCTTGACTTCTCCAACCAACGTTTTGTTCTCCTCTCCGAGGCATGCATTCCTTTGTTCAATTTCTCAACCGTGTACAACTACATCATGGCCTCAACCAAGACCTTTGTGGAGGCCTACGACCTACGTGGGCCCGTGGGCCGGGGGCGGTACAACCCCCGAATGCGGCCCCAAATTAGGCTCGAACAGTGGCGGAAGGGATCGCAGTGGTTCGAGATGGACCGGGCCCTCGCCGTCGAGGTGGTGGCGGACCAGAAATATTTCCCTGTCTTTAAAAGGACTTGCCGGGGCTCATGTTACACTGATGAGCATTACCTGCCCACATTTGTCAGCATCAAGTTTTGGAGAAGGAATTCCAATAGGACGTTGACTTGGGTTGACTGGGCCAGGGGTGGCCCACATCCGACAAAGTTTGTGAGGCAAGATGTGACTTATGAGCTCCTCGAAAAGCTAAGGCATGGGAGTGAATGCGAGTACAACGGAAAGAGAACCAACATTTGCCACTTATTTGCAAGGAAATTTTTGCCAAACACCTTGGATAGGTTGTTGAGGTTTGCACCAAAGATTATGAAATTCAATTCATAATTTTAAGGTAAAGTTTTGTTGTCGTTTGTGTTCAATATTCTTTTATATATATATATATATATATATAGGTTTGGTCAGCAATGACTTCTTCTTTTTTTTTTTAAATAATTATTTTAGTCCATGGGACATAAAATGCCCCTAAAATTGATGTTCACTGATTATATACGTAAACAATATTGTGTCTCTTCTTGCATTGATCTACAGTACACCATTGATATGAAGATCAATATAGTTTTTCAAAGGTATTTTGAGTTGAGTTTTGATCGGTGATTTTACATGATATTTATCCCGTTATTTTGGGGTTATTTGCCAGATTTATGTAAAGATTAAAGATAGTTTAGACTGAGGATATAATTAGGGACCATTCTTGAAAGTAAGCCCTTTTTTTTTTTTAATCTACTTAAAGTCGTTGTCGTGAGAAAACATAAATGAGAAGTTATATATGCGTTACGACTAAAGAATGTTTGCTGTCATGATAGTCATAATACCTTTGAGGGAAGGAGGTAATACTCGGTTTGGCTCAAATTTTATGATGGGTAACCCAGTAGTTTACAAGCTGGTAATCTGACTGTTTTTCTTCTTTTTTTTTTTTGTTTGTTTTTTGGTGGAAAATTATAGCAAATAAATGCTATAGGCCTCGGTCGGGCTGGGTTTCAAATTGAGCTCAACCGTAAGCCATGCCAAGTGCGGCCTTGTCGGTTCGGGTTCCGAACAAAATTGGTCGGTTTTGACGTGGAACCTAGTGCATCAGTTTGAACACAATCCATTTTCGATTTTTGATAGGTCAGTTTTGGTTTTGCGATTTCTTTTTTTTTTTTTGGCACAAAATTTTGTGTGGCTCGGATCATGCCCTAGCTCATGTATTCTTAGTATTTTTTAATAGATTCGGTAAATCTGAGGTAACACGCTCCTCATGTTGGGGTAGGATTCTCCGTTAGGGCTTTAGTTTTGAGAGCATTTGAGACATCCCTATTTATTTTCTTTCGGAAATTTTCTTTTGTTAGAAAAGAAAGAAAAAAAATAGAAAATATAAGGAACCACGATCTAATAAAGTGAACCTACATTTTGTAGTGATGTATTTATTGATATATTGCTTGATACTTGCAAGGGAGAAAATTCACACTTTTGCACGTTGTGAAAATTGATCATCACCTGTGTAATAGATTGTTAATGGAGTGCTCCATAGTGTAAAATCTTAGGGTCTATTTCGATCACCATTTTTAATAATTATTATTTAATTCCAATATAATATGTTTGTGATTGTATATATAATCTAGTGATAATTTTATATCTCACTTTATCATAAGGTGTGAAGTTTGAATCATTTCATCCAAGTTCAAAAAAGAAAAACAAATAAAAATAAAGCGTGTGTTTAATTAGTGATGAAACATTCAAGTGCACTTATATGTTTTCATTATTTCACAATAATTCAACTCAAGTATCCTAACTTAAATTTTCACTTTTTATAACACATCCGTATTACACTTATTTCTTATCTTTAACAAAAACTATCCGAACATAATTTTAATCTGAATATACAATTTGAAATCTATATTTGGATATAAATATTCAATAATCAAATGCAACCAACGGGCACTAGTACTCTACTCAAAGAATTATGTAATCATATAATAGATGATTCGTCTAATTCGATGATCATTTATCTAGAGTGTTATCTTCTAAGAACACAATTTACAATATTGCAATAACCAAGCTAGTAATTTCAAACCAGAGAGTCTTGAAATTATATTCATTTTAACAACGTAATAAAATTCCTCAAGACTCAAACATAAGGAAGTTTCTCTAGGTGGACTAATGCAACATACGGAAGTGCATATGTCTTTCCTCGAAACTTAAAAGAGTTATTCTTACTTGGACTAAATACAAGACTAACTATATATATAGAGATGAAGTCAACGGTGCTTCTACCAATTTCGTGGTAATTAATGTCCTGCGATTTAGGTAATAATAATAATAATATAGAAATATATAGAAAGCAGATTTCGTGGGGGGAAAAACAATACAAAACAAAAGGTCTTCTCTCTTTCATTTTATTTTATTTTTTATTTTCCCCTCCGCAACTTCAGTGAAACATTTGCTGAGAAAACGACTACTATGACATAAACTTGGGAGAACTGATCTACTGTATGATATGAGGACTTTACTTTACTCATTAGATATTATCAAACTTTTTCAGTTTCATATATATACACACTAGTCTAAAGCACGTATTATACACATATTAGATGCATTTGAAAATTTCTATCTACATATAAAAAATTTAAAATAATAATTTAAAAAATAGACCCACAAAAAAAGGACCTAAAAAAAAAAAGAAGAGAAGCATGAAAAAATAAAAAATAAATAAATAAAAAAAGATAAAAGGACTAAAATAGAAAAAATTGACCAATAAAGAAAATGACTAAATTGTAAAAATAAAAAAAAAAAATTAGGCCAAAAAAAAAAAGAAAATCAAAAGGCTAAAAAGCAAATACAAAATATTTTCATCGAATATAAAAAGGATTAAATTGTAAAAAAAAAAAAAATTAGGCTAAAATAAAAAAAATAAAATCAAAGGACTAAATCGTAAAACATAAAAAAATTGAGCCAAAATTAAAAAAAAAAATCAAAGGACTAAAAAGTAAATACAAAACATATTCACCGTTTTGGACGAAATGCTTTGCACATTAATTAGAGCATGCCGTGCTTTCTATAACTATTATATATTGTAATTTTTAATTGACTTTTATGCACCAAGTGTCTCCAAATATGTCTCCAAACATATCATACAATTATAAATTACAACCTAAATATTTGATTTTGATAATTTATACCAAAAAATTTATAAATTCATAGCAATATAAAATAGAGAATTTGTACTAAATAGTATATTTCAAATGTATTAATATATAAATTTACAGCAATTTCCAAACATATAAAATTATATAGTATATTTTTATTATTCTTTTTTAAATTATTTATTGTGTTACATTTTTACCCTTTCATAGGGATCTGACTCTCTCTCTACACAAACCCCCATTTTCTCCCTCCTCACCCTCCCTCCTCCCTTTCTCTCTGTCTCTCTCGGTTATGACTGACCGGAGCACCGGTGACGGAGACGACTCGCGGCTTCACCGCCAGCAGTGACGCAGAGCGATTACGGTTGCAGCGGCGGATGGCGACGAATCTCTTGATGGAGCCGCCGGATTGCGATCGAACCTCGTACAACCACTGACGATGTCGTCACGCTATCTCCTCCGGTCGTCGTGCTTACCTTCTCAGGCCGACCTTCACCGTCGTGATTGCAGATCTGGAGATCGTCAAATCTCCACCGCGAAGCTTGTCAAATCTCCATCTTGAAGCTGCTGTAGCGACGTCTTCCGATCTTCTTCTCCGGCAACATGGGAGTGGCGGCAGCGGTGTTGTTTCAGGGATTGCATATCTAGTTTTTTTTTTAATTATTTTTTAAATAAGTAGATCTGGGATATTTTTAGGAAAATGACAAAGAGTGTGGAAAGCAACGTAAATATTGATATTATCACTAAAAAAAACTAAAATTGGTAAATAATCATATTTATGGAAATTTTTGTATTTCATAGTAAATAATAATTTTACGAGGAATTTTATTGTGATTAAGTTTACGCTTTTGCTAAATGATTTAGTAATACTGGTAAATAATCATATTTACTTGTAAATATTTATCCTTACTAGTAAATATTGATAAATAAAAATTTAAATATTTTACTTGATAAATCTATTTATTTTATTCGGTAAATCTAAATATTTATTGGTAAATAAATGAATTTGTTAAGTATGATAAACAAAAATCAGTATATCTAATTATTTTTCTGTAAATATCGGTATTTCATTATTTATTTTAATTTATTTGTCAAGTCATGTACTTACAAGTTAAAACTAATATTAATGATGTAAACCCGATTATTAACACAATAAATATGATTATTTATATTTTCAAAAAAAATTATGATTATTTACTGGTAAATTAAGTATTTATGATACTATATTGATGTGTCATTTATAGGTAAATCTGATACTTAATTGATAAATCCATTAATAACAATTTTTACAAAGTTTAATATTTGTAAATCCATTCATTTTACTAGGTAAATTCGAATATTTACAGGTAAATAAACAGATTTGTTTAATAAATCTATTTATTTTACTCCATAAATCTAAATATTTACAGGTAAATAAATGGATTTACTAAGTATGATAAATAAAAATTAGTATATCCAATTGTTTTTCTGTAAATATTGGTGGTTTTTTATTTTTATTTTTAGTTTCTTTGCCAAGTCCTGTAATTACAAGATAAAACTAATACTAATGATGTAAATCTGATTATTAACACAGTAAATATGATTATTGATATTTTCAAAAAAAAATTTGATTATTTACTTGTAAATTAAGTATTTATGTTACTATATTGATGTGCTATTTATAGGTAAATTTGATACTTAATTGATAAATCCATTAATAATAATTTTTACAAAGTTTAGTATTTACTATCCGGTTTTTGCTATGTATTTACGAAGTAATAAGTAAATTTACTATGTGTAAATAAATGTATTTACAAGTAATTATATACTTAACCATATTTCATCCGATCCCATGTCGTCGCCGTCGTCATCATCGCTGTTATTGTGATCTCTGGCGATGAGGAGAGAGCAACAGACAACCATAGGAGAGAGCAACATATGGCCATAGGAGAGAGAGAAGAGAGAGAGATAGGAATGGGCAATTTTGGAATTTTAGTTTGTTAGTTTTTCAAATTATGCTATTGAGTAGTAATATTTTAAATTATGCTTTACTTTAAAAGTCATGAATACTAATATGCTATTTTGACTCTTCTCTCTATAAAATATTATTTAATTTAAAAAAATTATCATGTAATTTGTACATGAGTTGTAAATTAAGGACATTTTGCCAACATTAATTTATTGAGGTTAAGATCATTAGTTAATTTTTATCACAACCAAAAATTTGTGGATTAACTTTGTTTTAATGTAAATTTAGGTTAACATTAACAATAATAATAATAATAAAGACCTTTCGTACTCTAAATTAACGACCTATGTGCTATTGATGTATAAATTTTCATAAAAAAAATTTAACAATATTATCAATGGGGTATAGATTGTTATATATTTATAGGTACATGATGCAAATTTTCAAAATAAAAAATTTAAAATGCAAATTATAATTGTGTAATAAATTCAGGGTTAACCTTGAGCCTAAAAATTTGGAGTAATAATAATTGACATCGTAAAATTGTAACTCTGCTCTAGCTCCTTATACATGGCAACACCTTTTGTTACTTACTCTTGTTTTGGAACCCACCAATAAAAAATAAATACAATTGTTTTCTTTCTAAAACCATTTGTAAATGTGGGCTTACTTTCTCTGAAGTTGTGCGGAACTCTAATTTTACGATGAAGAATAGCAATGCTAAAAAAAAAATGGTCTTACATTACTAGTAAGGAATTGTATAAAATATTAAAGAGATTGTGAAAAAAGAAACGGCCCCACATATCAATGAATCCCATTTCTATGCATATTCCGAACCAAGCGAGTCGGAGTGAGTCGGATGGAGTTACGAGAGTCGGGTTGTTGGAAGTGCTCAACTCATGAATCTGGAATGTTAGGTGACAGGAAATTGTGTTTGAAAAAGACATGAGCAGATGTTTTTGAGCGTTTTTTAGCATATGTTTTTGTTGTTGGGCTTATTACAAAATTGGAGCTTTGTGGCTGCTCTTTTAGAACGCGTGGCATTTAGATTCAACGAAGTGGGAACTGAGACTAGTAGCACCGTCCCACACTTTTTGGGAAAGTGCTACTAATCTTCAAAAGAAACTGCTGCGTCGCCTCCTCACGCTACCGTCATGCGTTCATATGTAATAAATATTGTAAACTATTTTTAAAACATATATATATATATATATATATTTTTTAAATAATATTAATAGTTTCATGTCTCTTAACTAATTATTTATTTATTTATTTATTTTGCATATCTCATCACCAACGATAGGATCGTATTATAAATGTACCTGTGACTTCATTTAATCAATTAGGCAATGGTCTTTCATACTTCACGATGACAAAAACCAATCAGAGCTAAAACTTTATATATATATATATATATATATATATTTTTTTTGGGGTTGAAATATTATTATTAGAAAACTAAAGAAATAGTTGAGTCTCCTCATATTAAATAAACACCATATATAAGAACACATTTCTGTAATATTATATTTTGTTTTTTAAATTTTATTTTTGTTTTAGGCTCCAAATGTGAGGTGAGTTATTTGGTGGAGGCTGTTCCCCGAACAGTGATCTTCACTATTATATGTTCTCCTTTGTAGCTAGGGGTGATGGTGATCGTATAATATATAGTGATAGTCATTAGTAATGATCACTGATCGCGATATTTTTCTATTCTCTCTCTCTCTCTTTTTTTTTTTTTTTTTTTTATTTAAAGTTAAAATGCGGCTAGGGACTGGTGTAATGAAAAACGTTTTTTTTTTTTTTTTTTGTCCCTTTCCCCTGTAATTATTGTTCTTCTTATTATTTTGGCTTTCGTGAAGGGCGTGGTGTTCAGTACGTTTATTAAGCAGTGGCAGGTAACTTATCAAAAGTCAAAAACACTATCATATATCACAACGGATGATTTTCACATTTACATAATTACATGCATATATAGACAATTATGTATAGTAAGGATTTATATATGTTTATATATATATATATATATTGTTAAAATATTGAATTCAACGATTTCTCAAAACTATTTTTAGTTTATTTTAATTTCTATTATTTATTAGTAATTTTTTTTTTGATATTTTATCCCCTATAAATAGGATTAAGTATTTTTTATGCCGTGAGATATAAATAAATGAAAAATATTATTCTTTTTAATTTTTAAATTAGTAACAGAGCGTGTTTGAATTCTATATATATATATATATATATATAAGTTATGAAGTCTATGGGGGAGTTTAGCATTTAGTTTCAAATCATTCAACTCAAATTTTTTTTTTTTTTGTCTTTTTCTTAAAATTTTTTTTATCTTTTCTAAAAATTCAAAAAAATTTACTATTAATACTTAAAAATCCCAAATACCCCAATACTCTCGTCGAAGCCAGCCAAATCTCCGTGCCACCAGGTGTCATACCGAAGTGCCATCTTTGATCTGTCATTGAAGCGGCTGCTGCAAGGTTTGCCCATGCGGAATCTTTCATCTGTCATCGTTGCAACTGTTGTTTTTGCCCATTGAATTTGCTGACGCCGTCGTTGAAATTGCAGTCTACTATCATCGTGAAATTGCCATTTGCTCGCCACTGCTGTGTTGCAGCCGCAAAGGATTGTGCTCATTGTCTCTCGTGACGTGCATCACAAAATATATGTAATAGAGAGAGAGAGAGAGAGTGAGTGAAAAAATAATAATAGAAAGGCAAAAAAAAAAAAAAAAGTTTGAAAAAAAAATCCATGTATCATGAAGCTCGTATGAATTTGAGTATGATACTTGAGTCTTGAATCTACTAAGTATTATGAAGCTCATGTGAATTTGAGCATGATACTTGAGTCTTAAATCTTTGAAGCCGAACTGTTATGATACTCACGTGAACTTGAACAATGTATGTGAAGTCTCTGTAAATTTAGTTATCTTTGTTTTCAAGTTAGTATGCACCAACTTGAGGGCAGGTATTTATATATTGAATTGGGCAATTTTTCAAAACTATTTTTATGCTCCGTTTGCCTCACCATCTCAACTCAAACTAAACAACTTAAATCTCATCATGTTTTTTGTCTTTTCTGAAAAAGTTTTTTGTCTTTTCTGAAAAAGTCAACAAAATTTACTATGCAAACTTAAAAATCTCAACTCAACTCAAACTGAACCTGCGATCCAAACGAACCCTTAGTTTGTTTTATGTTATTGATAAGTATGTAGTTTTTATTATTTGTTAGTTTACTTTTATTTTCTTGAGATTTTATCCCCTATAAATAAGTCGGTTAAGTATTCTTTATAATGTAAGATATAATTAAATGAAAAATATTGTTCTCTCTAATTTTCAAGTTATATGATGATTCTCACGTACGCTAATCGAATAAATATATATATATTTTTTTCAGATTCATATAATTATTATTATGAATTTTTTTTTTTGTAATATGTTATATTTTGGAACTTTTATTATAAATACTGACAAGAATCAAGAGAAAATATTACACATTAATAAATTAGTATTACAAAGCATTAATCTTGTTGTTATATATGTGGGTGTCGGACATGACACTATGTAGATTAATATATGTAAATTATATAATTGTAACAATTCTATGATAGGTATATATGACAAATAACCTAGTGATATATAGGATTACAGGTTTAGGCAATAGATCTACATATCATGTTTTATTAATCTTATATGTATATACTTATTACGATAAGATTTTGATTAAATTTAAGGAAAAAAGAAGTAAATAGTTGTTTTCAAATAATAATTGAAGTAAATAGTAGATTTTTAAAATATTTGGAGTAAATAACATATTTACTTACGGTTAACATTTTTACTTATGGATGTGGGTACCCACCTCATTAGATGATGGGTATGGGGGATAATATATGGGTATGTGAGCAGGTATAGGGGTTAAGATTTACCCCCGCTCGAGTGTGGGATGAGGGTGGGGGAAGCTCTTCCATATCCGCACCCACCCCACTTATATTTACACTTACAAAAAATATATTTATATGTTTATATATACATAATTTAAAATTTTAGTGCATTAATGTTTTAGTTTTTTTTTTTGAATTTATTTATTATTTTCTGAAAACAAGATTTGTTTTTAAGATTTCATTTTATTTTTAGTTACATTTGTAATTATGTTGTCAAATTTTGTGAACACTTTAACGAATTTGTTTTGGGTATATCTTCTAATAAATGTGTAGGGTATGGGTATAGCATTCCCAGTGGGAATTACCCTCACTCGCACCTCATTAAATTAGGCGGGTATGGATGCGGGAACATGTAGTAAAAAGAGTTGCGGGTATGGAGGTGGGGGAATCATACCCACCCCCACCACATCCTATTGTCATCCCTATATTTACTAGATAATTGATTTATATACGTCAAATTTATCAGATAAATGATTTATTTACGTCTAGTAAATATGTTAATTACTCAATAAATTTTCCGTTTACCTATTAAATCTATTATTTACTTTAAATATTTTTAAAACCTCCTATTTACTTTAATTATTTTTGTAAAAACACTATTTACCATATAGTATAGTATCCACATACCCGCCTTATAACCGCATCCATGGGTAAAAAAAAAAAAAAAAAAACATAATTTTATTCATAAACAAAATTCACACAGCAAATTAAAATATTAAATACCAAAACTTTTATTCTTTCTTTAGCTATTCTAGACCAGCTCTTTGGCTCCAATGCTTGATCCCTCTTAAGCATCATAGTTGACAAAACTTAGATCATGACAAGAAATAACAAGAAAAAAAAAAATTCAATTAAATTATATATAAATAATAATAAGGAATATGAGTAGACAAATACTCCATTTACCTCATTTTCGTCCATAATTTGAGTTTCTTCAATCCTAGAATAAAGTGGCGATGTTGTTTAATCTGTTTGAAAAAAGAAACAAGTAAACATTAGAGATAGTTAGCAACAACTTATTATCTCAATTAATTAAGTAAAAAAAAAAAAACGAAAAGTTCTATAATGATAAAAATTTTATTCATAGTTGAAAAAAATGCCAAGTTTAGGGATTTTTTTTTTCCTTAATGAAAGTGTTGATGTCGAAAAAGCCTCCGGCAGCAACACCCAATGTAATAGGGTTGTCCGGTCAGAACAGGTCAGTTACTCTGTCGTCGATCACCTGCAAAATGGAAGCACCTCGGAATGATGGGGAAACCGGTGTGGTGTCTGCCGCGGGTACTCCGATGCTTAAGTCAGCAAGGAAACTGATGAGCATAGGGAGAGGCAGAGATTTGGCAAGGCAAAAATGACCATACCTGGATTTGTGTGTTTTTTCTCTATTTATAGGCGTCCTTTCCGGGTTCGGGTGCTCGGGGCGACCCGGTCGGGTCGGCTACCTAGGGCACCCGGTGGGTGGCTAGGGTTTTAGGCCTGCATGGGCTATTGGCCCAATGGGCGTGCGCCACGTGGGGCCTGACTCAATGTAGGGGACAGAAAGGTGGCTATCGTCGGCGCCTGCAGGGGCAGGTCCTGTCAGAGTAGGTGGCGGCGGGTGGCGATGTGATGTTCTGTAGAAGCAGGTGGGCAGCACCTATAGCTGATGGGTGCGAGGACAGGGTTGGCGTCAGCTGTGAGATGAGGTGGAATGTAGGCCTGGGTGACCTATGCAAGTCTGGGATCCGCCACTCGGATTGGGTGATCCGAGCATAATCTTGTCTGAGTACGCCGCCCGTTCTCGCGAGGCTGTGGAGTGTGGTCGGCTAATATTTCTAGTCGGTTAACATCCGGCTACTGGACCCATACCCGAGAAGGTGGGAATGAATCGCAGAAGGTGGTCAGAAGTGATACTTCGTGGTCGGAGCAGATTACGACATCAATAGAAAGTTCCTTCTTTATTTGAAAGAAAAATATTTTGATTTTTAGTATTATAATATTTATGTATTTATAAGAGTAAATATAAACAGAGTAGGGCGGATGCGGGGAGCTTCCCGTAAGCCCGCCTCGCACCCGCGGAGATATTAATTTTAATCCACATAGTCATTTGTCCTATCCATATAATATCTTTATATTCATCGTATTAGGGATGCATAGTGACGAGTATCCATATCTATAGGTAAAAATGTCATAACAAGTATTATATTGTAAAAATAGAAGGACAAGGTGTTACGTTGATGATTGGGCATAATTTTTATTAGAGTAATTGACCTAAATGATCCCTAAATTATTGAAGAGGTAACGGTTTACTTCTTATTTTTTTAATTTGGTCGAGACAATCCTAAATTCTCTAAATGGTGACAATCTAATCATTCCGTCTAATTCCGTTAAGTTTCTAACAGAAAAGATCATATGACACATCAATTAATTATTAAAAGATGAAAATACCCTTATTAAAAAAAAACAATACCCAATATACATTTAAAAAATAAAAAAGGAGAGAGAGACATAGAGCAGACTCAAATCCAGCCCACCCCCCTTAGTCGTCTTCTCCGTCGCCGAGCACCCCCGACCCCCGCCAGCGAGCTTAGGCGCCTATACCCCACCCCAATAAAGAACGAACACACACCCCCCCCCCCCCCCCCCCCCCCCCACCCCATATTTGGGCTTGCTGAACTGGTGGGGACTCGACGTTGCGAGGGGGGCTCTGGTTAGTGCGAATCTGGCTAGAGGGGGCTCTGGGTCGCTTGGATCTAGTCAAAAGGGGGCTCTGGGTCGCTCGGATCTGGCGAGGGCATTCGCCGACGGGGTCTGGGTGAGGGAAAGGGTGGCGGGGACTCTGCATTGGGGGATGGGGGGTCGCCGGTGGAAGGTTGATGGGGTAGGTCGCCATAATTTTTTATTTGCAGACTGTTTATTTATTTTGAGAATCTCTTTCAAATTTTTTGCACCACCACCACCACCCCCCCCCCCCCCCCCCCCCAAAAAAAGATCCGACGCCAGAGGCCACCATTATCACCCACAGATCCGACGGCGGAAGCCAGACCTTTTTCTCTCTCTACCGCCCATAGATCCGACGCCGGACGCCACTCACATATTCAAAATCCACAAAAAAAAAAAAAAAAAAAAAACTCTAGAAAACTGAAAATATCATCCTTCCTTCACCAACCCCCATCGTTGACGGCCTACCTCCGAAGCTGAGCTCTGACAAACCACAAGCGAATAGAGAGAGATACGTGAGTGAGGTCAAGATTGCGAGGCTAAGTCCCGGCAGCGGCGGAGTTTGTGAGGCCGAGAGAGGATGTCGTGGATTGAGAGAGAAAGAGAGGATAGATGAGACATAAATTCTAGGGGGTTTTTTTTTTCCTTATTTTTGTTTACAAGTTTTTTTTATTAAATTAAATTTATTAATAAATTATTAAAATATTCTTTTATATTAAGTCATATGTCTTTCACATAATTAATTATGTTATAAATTTAATGATTTTAAATAAAAAAAATTAAGATTATTAATATTTAGAAAATTTAAGATATTCTCAATAAAAAAAAAAAATTAAATCGTTAACTTCTAAAAAATTTAAAAACTATCTAGATTATTATTTATTTTTTAATAAATACTTGTTCTTTTTTCTAATTTGCTTCGACTCCCCACCATGGGTCCCACGTAGAACATCGGGTCCTTCTAAGAAGGCTAGTCACATAGACTTTTTAACCAATTTTTTTTGGGTTGAACATAGACTTTTTAACCTTACTACCAGGACTGTCCGTATATTACACGAAAAATATATATAGTCAAATTTAGATCTCACATCCAACGGCTCAAACAGTACACCTCACAAATATCAAACGTTCCTTTCAGCCGACCGATTTTATGTTTCTTTTTAAATAAAAATAGCGAAAGAGACACAAAAACATACACATTAAAAAATAAATAAAAAAAGAAAAAAAAGAAAAAAGAAAAAAAGAAGAGATATATGTGGGTTGACTCGAGAGAATTGACGTCAAAGTCTTGCATCAGATGATAACGTCCATCACTAGGTTTTTTCACGGATCTTACCGAGATGTTTCCGCTGCCATTCCACGAAACTTCTATTTTGCATTACTATATATTGCAAACCCTTCTTATTCGCAGTCTTCCATTATAAGTTCTGAATAATTATCAGTATAAAAACCCCCAAATGATCTCAAACTATCCTTCCCTCGACATTCTTGATCTCACTTTCTCTCTCTTGTTCTCTTGATTTTCTTTCTGTTAGTTGTTGGATACCCAAAAAAAAAAAAAAAAAAAAAAAGGAAAAAGAAAAAAATGGCTGGAAAACGGTTTTTTAACGATTCGACATCCGACAAAGATCTGCCGGATGACCTCCGGAGGAAGAGACCCAGAGTTTCTCTAGCTTCGTATGTGTTTTTATATATCTTTGAATATTCCTTAGTACAAATATCTTAATTATTAGCTTAGAAATTGTATACACACACACACAAATAAATATATATATATATTTAGTATTTACAAAAAAGTACAATGATACTGTGGTTTATGTAGTTTGATAATTATTGATGTTGTTTTTGAATCTTCAGTGTTGTTGGAGAAGTAGTTATGGTGAACTCCCTCTTCTCGTCCTTGGAACCTTTGCTTAGAAGAGTGGTATGTACATCATGAATAAAGTCGATATATATATATATATATATAGTTATCTGTGTATATGAAGACGTTAAATTCCAAAAATATATTTTATTTCCGACATGTAAATTCATATAAATATCAGAACAATCTAGTTACTTAGCGAAGTGAGATAAACTTATGTATATGTATATTCTTTTCTTATCGAAGTTTTTGTTTCAATGTTCTAATTTAGGTGCATGAAGAAGTAGAGCAAGTTCTAACGCGATGCACTCGCTCTATCACTCGGTCTCAGTCGCTGCGAATCCAAGCCCTTGAACAGTCAAGCCTACAACTAGTTTTCTTGAACAATCTCTCACTTCCAATCTTCACCGGAAGCAAGATACTCGGCGGTGATGGAAACCCCCTTCAAATCCTTGTCGTCGACAGAAAGTAACGGCGATCCAATGGTGCCTATTTCCCTCCCTCACCCGACGAAAATAGAACTTGTTGTTCTTGATGGCGATTTTCCTCCGAGGGATGATACTTGGACGAGTGAGCAATTTGACAGCAGCATTGTCAAGGAGAGAACCGGGAAGCGGCCGTTGCTTCACGGAGACTTGACCGTCACTTTGAGGGACGGCGCGGCGGTGATCGGAGATATTGAGTTCACCGATAACTCGAGCTGGATTCGGAGCCGCAAGTTTAGAATTGGCGCGAGGTTGGTCCCCGGGACGAACTCTCAGGGTTTGAACGTTCGTGAGGCCATAACCGAGGCTTTTGTTGTCAAAGATCACCGTGGAGAATGTAAGTTTTTTATGCCCTTTTATTTTCTTACCATTTGAATTAGACTTTTAAAACTACATGATTTTTTTTTTTTTTTTTCATTAGAACTAACATCTTAGTTTTGCTACAATATATTTATTGAACTTCTTGCTCACTTAATTAGGAAGAAAAAAATTATGTGCTTTGCAGATTACAAAGTACTTTGTATACTGTTTTATTGGCTTCATGTTTAAATATAAGTTAGCCCATATTTTGATTTGAATATTTAATAGCCCATATGATCAATAATGAAATAATTCTGTGTAGAATAAATATTATAAGTTCCTCTACTTGCACTTTCATATCACAAAAAATATACTTTTATTCAAAATGAAACTTAAATATTGCAATATATTGTTAGGAAAGATTCTAGTACACAAAGTACTTTTCACTTGTAATAATTAAGTACAGGCTTCAAGTTAAGAAAAGAGACAAGATGAGCCAACAAGATTTAAGTAATATTACTTTAGTTAAAAGGCTATATATATATATATATATATCTATATATCTATATATTTTATTATAATAAAACTAAACCGCTTTTCGAGCAATTGGGGATAAACTACCAAGTGCGTGTTGCAGCAACTAATCACATATTTTATTCTCCTTATAATTAATTAATTATTATTTTGTTGATTTATTATTAGCGAGTTGGAAACCCACTTGCCCTCACCAACTCGTACCAAGTTTTATTTATTAAGTCAACCGTAACAAACACAAACCCACCATGTTTTTTTTTTTTTTGGTCTTAGTTGATTTTTCCTTTTTAACTTTCTTTTTTTTTTTTTTTTTGGTCTTAGTTGATTTTTTCCTTTTTAACTTTCTTTTTTTTTTCTTGGATTTTTTTCGACATTTATAACAAATAGGGACATTCATTATCAAATAGTAGCCTTCAAATTATGGTATAGCCGAAAATAGACACAATTTTAAGTTCAAATTCAAATTTCTCAGAAATGAATCATGTGGTGTGATAAGAACAGGGACCAATCACTCAATTAAAAAGGGGTAATGTCTTTTTCACTTTTAAAACAGGTGACTTTTCAGTCAAAAACAGTTTAACCATTTGATAAGTCCGTCATTGCAATTCCCATTATATATATTTGTATATGTGGTCCAGATTTCTCGCACATGCCTTTTGTCTTTTGCTAGCTTTTCTTTGTTCATTTATAACACAGTTGGCCGGCACAAAACTTTAGTGGTCAAGAGAGTTGAAAAAGTTTTATGCTATCATATCATGAACAAATTCACTTTAATTCACTTTCTTTCTTTCATGTGCATTTAAATGTTTCGATTTATTTATTTATTTATTTTTTTACATTTGTACTTTAATGTTTCAAGTTCATCTTAAATCCTAATCCCTTTGTGTAAAATATTAATTCGACAATGAAAAAAAAAAACCTAAATCACTTTTACTTTTGATTAAGCTACTAAGTTGGTCAAAAAATTTGTAAGTTTGTCCAACTCTAGTTCCTATTTTTTTGTAATTGGAGTATTCCTAAACTATTAAAAATATTACTAGGCACCAAAGTTACACAAATATCAAAGTTTGGAGACTAGACAAGTAATTTAATCTTTTGGTTTTTTCGTTTTCGTTTTCTTTTTCTTTTTTAAGGGTGCGTATGTCTCTTTGGGACCACATGAAAATTGACCCAGAAAATGTAAAAACTGAACATAAATTGAAAATCGAAAAGTAAAAATGTGAGATAGTTTATAATAATAATTTTTTGATAGTCCTATAATGTATAAAAATATAAAGAATCCTTCACTAACTATTAGCATGACATATAAATAAATCTGTTGATATTGATTTATGGATTCGTATTTTTTTGTTTTTTAGTATATAAAAAGCATCACCCACCCAAGTTGGAAGATGAAGTTTGGAGGCTGGAAAAGATTGGCAAAGAGGGAGCTTTCCACAAAAAGCTCTCCTCGGTGGGCATTAACACAGTGCAAGACTTTCTAAAGTTGTCTGTTATCGACACGCAAAGGCTTAGAAATGTAAGCAATATTTAAAGCTTGATCTTCTTTATTTGATCATAAACAGATAGTATTTTATTTACATACATTACTTTAGGGGTATGTAGGTAATGTTGTTTTGACGTACTAATGGGGTAAGTATTTTCAGTTATCTGATTAAATTTTTAATGATCAGATTCATGAATATTCGATCGTTAAAATTTAATCCGAAAACTAGAAGCACTTATTTCATTGATAGGACAAGAAAACGTAACCTACTATAAAAGTACCCTATTTTTGTTACATGTTGATTAAACATTCCAAAATATAGTGGTTAATAAATAAGCTAGTGGCATGGCAAATTAATTAACTACTTGTCCTCTTTTCCTTTTGACAAAACCAGATTTTAGGTGTTGGGATGTCAGAGAGAATGTGGGAAGTGACTATAAAGCATGCAAAAACGTGCGAAATTGGTCACAAATGGCATATTTTCCGTCAAAGAGACGATTTATCTGTTGTGATGAACTCTATTTGTCAAGTTCTTAGGATCGAGACTAATGGCCAAGTTTACTCTACTCGGGAAATAAGCTACCATTTTCATAGGGTATGTATAACCTCAATATATATTCTGTATCATTCTTCCATCCTTCTTTTATATATGTATATGTGTGTAATATATATTTTTATATGTATATATTGATGAATATGATCTTTAACATTTGCAGGGTTATATTGAAAATTTGGTAAAGGAAGCGTATGCAAACTGGAATATGCTAGAAGTGGTGGAAGGAATTATACATGAGCCTGCCCTATTAACACAAGGTATATATATATATATATACACGATATTTAATCACTTTTACTTATATTTATATGTTCTTTTTTGCCAAAAAAAAAGAGAGAGAGAACACATTTTAGTACATCCTAAGAAAGTTGAAACCTACAGAGCGTCTTTAGCCATTACTTATATTTAGTGTTTTTTTTTATTTTTTTATTTTTATTTTTAATTTTTTAAGGATGTGAAACGCATAACGCTTTAGGGGGGGGGGGAAAAAAAAAGGGCCATATAATTTGAAATAAAATAGTAATTGCAACTATCTTTCGTTAATTCATTTTTAAAGTTTATAACCAACTAATTGTGAACTTTTAAATAAGTTGGTTTTTTGGTTTATTTGACATTTTAGGTTTAAAATATGAGATGCTTGATGGTTAAAATTTGGGTCATGACAGAATTACTTGATTAAAAATCTCATATAAACATTAGTACAATTGGAAACTTCCAAAGAGTAAATTTAATAAATTTAATCTATAATAATCTAAAACTAAAAAAAGTCATACTAGAGACGTCAATTTTAACCTCAAATTTTATACTCACTGTGATACTTTGAGTTGTCATCGTTTTTCTTAACAAATGCAATATCTTGTTCATAATTACGTGACATTAATCTTTACTGATGCAATTTTTTAAAATAATAATAGTCGTAATAAATGAACTTCGAAACTATGTTTTGACAGGTGAAATAATGGACCAGCAAAATCCTATCAATGCTCATCAAGGAATGATGATAAAAGGAATTGAGCAAAATGGGCATCAAACAGATGACAAATCTATGATTAGTACTGTGGGCTGCTACCTTCCCAGCACTGAACAGATGGACTGCACTGATTGGATGCATGTTAATACGCCATTTTTTTATGGCACAGTTGATAATTCCAACCGAGCTTCCAACTCAGAGTGTTCATCAGATGGTGATTTTGCATCTCAAGGTCTTTGATTTGATGATGTACAAAGATATGGTGTGTATAATATGAACGACTCTTAGTTAATTTTCCTCCAACAAGTAAAGGAAAGAAAATATAACTGTTGCCAACTTAGTTAGAATGTGTTTTAGCCGTTCGATGGTAGTTTTTTTTTTTTTTTAGATGAGTGAGGATTCAAGCCCTGACTCTTACTGTGGAGTGAGGTATGGAATTATCGCTCGAACTGCTCTACTTGATCCAAGCTAGTTGATCATTATCTTTCCTTCAAAATGTGAAAAAGAAAAAGACAAAAAACTCCTTTTGCATTTCCTTGTTCATGTTGTTCAAAACTGCGTGTACGTATTTGGAGAGAAACAGTTCTATCAATAAATAAGTCTGAAGAGAGTTGGAAAATCTGCGTGTGAAAAATACTTATTGGAAAAAAAAAAAAAACTAAAAAACTAAATTAAAATAAAATAAAAGACATACCCCATGAGATGATAATATAACATAGTGTTAAGTTTAACTAATAAAACAAGCTATTTATTATCGTAGTTAATATACATCTGTTAACTTTTTAAAAAAAATTTCCCTCCTTTCTTGTCACGTTCATTTTTTCTATATTACTAGTGGGCAAAGAAACATGATCCTCTCAGACACTCACAAAGACCACTATATAAATCAAATATTGAGTAGAGCTGCTCCATGAACTATATTTAAGGGCCTTTTGGATTGCAGACCGAATTTTTCCTATTCAATTTGAAAACTTTCAAATTTATATCTTATTTTCTTTCTCTTAAGTTTTCATAAACTTCAAAATCTAAAAGTCCGTAAATTTTTTTTTTTATTTTAAGTCGAAATGAGATGATTCTTGTTTCCGATTCTCATAACGACGAAAGAAACAAAACAAGAGTCATATTGTATATATTTTTTTCAAAAAAAAAAATTACTTTAATCAAATACATATTTTCAATTTTAACTTATAAAACTCCAACTTCAACGATTGTTCATACCAGTAAAGCCGATGAACACAGAGGGAGAGAGATAAGACTAGGGTGACTAGCTTCAGGTTGGCCCTTGGGCCGATATTATAGCGAGAGGAAGTTATTTAGTGTAATTAGGTTGGACTTTGTCCCAAACAGCCTACAACCCAAGCCAATCCAAGGGCATCACATGCTTAATAAAAGGAGAAAGAGCAAAATCACAATTATAAAAAAAGTAATAGTAAATTATATCATAAATTTTTAAACATAATGATAAATAACATTCTTAAATTTATAATCACATAATACCAAAACAAGACCCTCATTCTTCTTGCTCTCTCTTTCTCTTTTTAACATGAAACTATGCATATAAATTTGCTATCAAAAGATAACCCTAAGTCCGTTATTTTCTAGAAATTTCAAGGAAATTCAAGGATTTATCAGGAAATTTAATGATTTACCAAAAAAATCTAAACATTTATCTGAAAATGTATGCTATTATTTATCATTTTTTTAAAAAAATCTGCTATAACCTTTAAAAGTATATATAAAATTAAAATATACTGTTACTACAATTTCACTTAACAAAATTTGTTAGAAAAGCACGCTCCCCCGAATGAAATAATATATTTGTTTAAATGATACATGAGTTTAAAGAAGATCTCAATTAAAAAAGAAAGTACATGAATGACTTGAAAAACAATAAGAGATAAAAAAAAAGTACGATAGCTGTTAATTTAAATTTAAGGTTCACTATCATATTTTTTCAAACATTAAACATCTGTTAGTGAAATGAACGAATCTGCATCTTTTTAATGAGTTAAGAGAGTTTTTAGCTAAAAAAAAAGAAAAAAAGATGAGGATCATATTGTGTAACGACTCGACTTTTCGGACCGTTAACTAACTTACTTATTCTTAGTTAATATAATCTTAATACTTGTTTATATTTGATTTCAAAAAATGCATAATTTTTTTTTTTACATATAAATTATACTTGTATTTGAAGAGTTTAATAAACTAAAATTTTAACTAAGGAAATTGAAATTTCTATTTTTTATTTTTTTACATACAGATCATACTTGTACTTAAAGAGTTTAATAAACTAAAATTTTAACTAAGGAAACTGAAATTTCTAAATAATAAATATCACATTCAAATTCGTACTTAGATAGTATTTAAAAAGCTATAACGTCATACGAGTTAAAACGAAAGATCTTAAAATCTTTAAGTACTCTTACTAGTTTAGTAGTATCATAATATTGAAAACATAGTTTTAAAGATAATCGATACAAAATAATTTAGGAAGTCTAAATGCGAAAATTAAATTCGTGTTAGTATCCCACTCCATTCCTTCATTGTATCCGCACCATTTCGCTAGTCCAGAAAACATCTAAGTGGTGGACTGTTTACTCGTGTTACCTAAAGCACAAACACACACAGATGAGTTTTCGCTCAGCAAGCACAAACTATAGCTCACAAAATATTTTCATAAATCATATTATCACATATCACAACATGAATGTTTAAAATGCATGTGATCTATATGTGTTCAATTATGCTTTATTATATATATATATATATATCTTTTTTTACTGAATGACCCCTATGTTGTACTCATATGCGCGCAACCAATGGGGAGTTGGGGGAGCGACCCTCCAACAACCTTCAAGGTCATAACTTATAACTTTTGTTCTTATCATATCCTCTAACTAATTTGAGGTTGGTACGACACTTAATCCTATCTTTCATTAGCCTCATTCTTATTAATTGTGATAATGTGTAAATTTACATGTCACTTTGCATCCTATTATTATGACATAAATATATGTGAGGTATGCCAATTACGTCATTACAAGATAAATTATGCACGTCAAATGCTTAATTACAGCAATAAATATAACTCATATACTCATCACATCATTAAGACAAATCATAACAAACATATGACATAAATATATGTGAGGTATGCCAATTATGTCATTACAAGATAAATTATGCACGTCAAATGCTTAATTACAGCAATAAATATAACTCATATACTCATCACATCATTAAGACAAATCATAACAAACATAGAACATCAACAAAGAAAAATATTTTGTTCCAGACTGTATGTGAGGTTTGTACTCACTTGTCTTATGTGCTTAAACTTCGGGAATTGTAACTCCTACTATGTAAATTCGGAAAAATGTCATGATTTTACAATTCTTCATCATTAGAGTGAATCATGGTTATATATATATTATTTATTTTGTTTTATAAATTAAGATGAACTTAATTTACTTGTATCTTAACTAACCTTAATAATTAATTTCTATAATTATTAAATGTAAAAGAAAATTCTACTAATTATCATTAATTTAATTTAATTTAATTGATTAATTAATCAATTAATTAAATAACTAACTAACTAACTAATTAGTTAATTAATTAATTAGGTAATTCTTAATTATTACTTGATTGGGAAATGATAAATCATTTACATAATTAATTAATAATTATATCATCAATAATTAATTATGTTCTTTAAATATTCTTTCTCATTTATTAATTAATAATTAATAATTATGTTAGTTATTGATGATTAATTAATCTCTAATTAATCATCTATTATTATATTAATAATCATATTAATGATTAATAATTAATTAATTTCTAATTAATCATGGATTTTAGTTATGTAATTACTCAACATAATAATCTTGTTTACACAATTAATAATCACTTTTTAACTCTTATAAATAATTAATTAATTACTTACTTTATTAGTTACTAATTAACTTTGTCTGCATAATTATATTTTGTTACATATTTATTAGTTAATTAATTAATTAATTAATTAATCAATCTATATCACCTTGGTGACAAGGAGTCACCTAAATGTATACCCTTAAGTGGGTTGCCTCCCATCTAGTATTGGGCTTGTGAGGTCTAATCCCATAAGTTATGATTGTTTAGTTGGGCTATGGTAGTCTCCTAGTGTATATCTATTAATCCCCTAGTTTACTTTATCTTGGTCCATCTAAAAACTTGTAATTCAACTTTATAAAGTTAAGGATTTTTTACATTATTTGATCATACACTTAATACCAACCTATTTTATCAATATTTATGTCAATATGTTATGACTTACCCTTATGTTACATTTTTAATGTTTAATCGTTTTATTGATGTGAGATTTTAATTTGTAAGATTTATTTAAATTTGTGTATAATCCGGTTTTGGATACTTGATGACTCGTTGGAAAGCTTGAAGTATCTAATTTCTGCCCTTATAATATATTTTCCAAGATTTCAAGGGTTTCAAACATTAATGTAGACGTTTTTCTAAGTGTCACATGGTAAAATCTTAGTTTACCAGATTACAATATATTATTGTGTGATTTATTAAAATTTATATACATATCCGTTTTAAACGTATGATAACTCATTCCAAAGGTTGAGATGTATATTTTATAGCCATAAAGTTATTTCCTTTAGTGGTTGAGTGTTTCATACCATATACTTAGGTTTTGTTAGTGTTGGTTCCACATATGTACTATATGTCCAGAATTATAGTTAAATTTAGAAAACTCATAACAATTCACTTACAAGTCCAAATAAGTCAAACGATATGTCATTGAAAAGCTTATAATGTCTAATTTATGAAATTTTAACAATATTACATAAATTTATGGTTTAATAACCCAAAACATACAAAAACCGTAGCCGGGGATCCAACAAAACCTCACATTTCGTAGTCTTAACTTGTAAAATTAACCAAAAATTGCATATTTATCCATTTAAGGCGTAAAATACCTTTTTGGAAAGCTTAAATAATATAGTTTTAAGATATACAACTTATAATCCAAAATTTTGAGATTAAGGGGTTCAAATTTCACAAAATCCGTGAGTAAACTGTACTCCAGAGTTTCCTTTTCTCTCTTGTTTTGTGTCACAACTTCAAATGCACATAACTTTAAACATACAAAAGCAAACCAAGTGATTCCAAAGCCTAAAATGAAGCTTATTGTCTGTAGAATCTTATTATATAATTTATTTTTGATATTAAAGTTTCTATCACATGTCATATTATTACAACCACCACAAGCTCTAATAAGGTTCGTAGATCTTATCGAAATGCTCTGTGGATCCTTTGAGACCTCGGACCTCCAAAGTTCTTCTCCAAACCTTTTCCTAGGTAATAAGGAGTCTAACATTAAGATTAGAACTACATAACATGCTTTAGTTCTCTAAAAATAACCAAAATACAGAGAGAACCACTAGGTTACCTCTAGTAACACATCCTCTAACTCCACTTCACACTTCTTCAAACTTGGTAATGGGGTTGCTTGGAGCTTGAAAATGGAGGGAGGAGGGTGCTAGAGGGGTGTTGGAGATGAGAATAGTGTTGGTGGTTTTTGAGCTTGGTGGTGGCTAGAGAAGGCTAGGTTTTTGAGCTTAAACTTTGTGAGAATAAGGTGAGATGTTGGGGGCTTGTTTTCAACCAACATTTGCTTTAAAGGAACTGTATTTTGAGGGGTAAAAATGGAAAATAGTGGCTGATTCTCCCCTTGCATTGTTGCCACTTGAGGGACGGGTTGGTGTGAAAATTGTTGTTCAACAAAGTGTAAGACAAGTGGTCACTTTCACTTGTACTTGTTTGTGTCATATTGCCAAAACAACACACACAATTCCCTTACTTAATTTTGCATGCATGCACTACATGCCATTATTTTCATTTGAACAAATTTCTTCTTGCTTTTGACCACAACAAATTCGGATCTCCCTCTCAATCCCCCCCCCCCCTGTTTCCCTTTCTTCTAGTTTTTCCCACCATTGATCAAAGGTTGTCATCTTTGATCTCACCCATTGAATCTTTCATCACACCAATCCTTACCTTAAGCTCCCATTGGTCACTTATCATCCAAAGCTTGGCCATTGATTTGCCTAGGATTCTTTAACTCTACACCATTGATTTCAAATCTAAGCACAATTCTTGATCAATCTTCCACCTTTGGATTTACTAAGAGTAAATCCTAATCATTCATTTCCTATTTATGTGACACATTAATTTTTCCAATCATACTCTCAATACTTAAATATTGATATGATCAAAATAAATACTAAGGTCATCAAATTGACTTACTAATAATAGTTCGGGTTCCTTTCAAAAAAATTAACATTTAGCCCTCTAGTACAATATAATAAATTTTTCGTATAAATTTATATGTCGTTCAACTCATCTTATATGTATTTATAATTTCTCATTTAAATAGAAAAACTCAATATTGTTAGATCATCGACATCATCATACTGATGATACATGTAAAATTATTTATGATCTTGAAATTTGATATTTATAAAAATAATTCATTGAAGTATATTAATTAAGGAAATCCATAATAATAATTCATAAAATCAAAGTTTATGAATTTTTAGGGTGTCACATATTACCACTCATGAATATATATATATATATATAAAAGGACCAAATGAACAATTTACTCATTGGTTTAAAAAAAAAGAGATATATACAAACTATAATTAAAGGAGAAGGTTTCGGATGCCTTGTTTATTGCAAGGTACTCTTTTGTTCTATCTAATTTTGTTACAATTTTAGTAAGGTTATTTACTCCTTTTTTTTTTTTTTTTTTTTTTTTAAACCCCCCCTAGTAAAGCACACACACATTTTCCATTAGGCATTTTCCTTTTATTTAGAAAGTATATTTTGCGTTTTGAAGTTTTTCATTGTTATTCCATGAGATTACACTCAATATACAAATTTATAACCTTTCTCAGTCAACGCTTAAAAGTAACCAAAAATACCCTTAAAATTAAAATTAAGTGTTATTTACCTTTTATACCTTGCATTTTATTTTGATTTACAAAGTACGCCATTTTATTGTGAAATTCTGTATTTTTAAAGAATAAATTTATACGTTTTCTCCATCAACACTTATTTTGATCTCAAAAAAATTAAATAAAAAACCCCTCAAAGTTAAAAGTGAAAAGTAATTGAAGAAATACAAATTTTAGGGTATTTTAGGTATGTTTCGTTCGAAATTAGGGCTGATGAAGGAAAGTTATAGATTTATATACTAAATAAAATCCGATAATTTAACAATATAAAATTTCAAAATGTAAGATATATTTTCTAAGTAAAAACAAAATACATGAAATATAGATAGACTTGTAGTTTTTTTTTCCTTGGTAAGAGTGCTTGTGTACAAACGATTGTATCTCCTCCAGCCAAAAATGCTCATTATCAAGAGCAAAAGCATGAGAAACTAGTGTGCGGACTGCACTATTTACAAGACAAGAAATAGCACAACAAGAACCACCACCAGTCACACTTGACAGGAAATAAAATGCCTTCAATAACATGCCAGCCTTCGGGAGCTAGATTCACTGGATTTAGTACACCGTGTGCCGCTTGAGCTGAGTCGCTTTCAATATGTTGAAATTGCAATCCATAATCTGAAGCAAACTGAAGCCCTTCTATAATTGCAATACACCCAGCAAGAAAAAAAAGTAAAAAAAACCAGGAACCCATTTGGACATGGCGCCCACGAGAAACCTTCATTATCAACAATGAAGCAGTAGTCATTTTCTCCTTATCAGATGAATTTTTTAATCGTCACATGTTTTTTTTTTAAAGAACTTTGTACATGCTCGATTATAGGATTGTCGAGAAATTAAAAAAAATTTCTTGTCACCAAGTCTCGACTTATGTCCTCCTCACTGAACTTCATCAGATTTTGCTGATGAAATCGATCTTAATCGAGGGTTATGTCTCTTATATCATAGAGTTATTTCATCTCCGGTATTGGTGTTTGTACCTAATTTTAATTTGAATGATAATTTTCCTTTTAAAAAAATAAAAAATCATGAAAATAAATTGCCCTTGAAGAAAATTTTAGATTCCCGATTAGTCTAAAAAATTTAACAAAGTGACTACACACGTGTCTAAAAGTGTCAAACTGTGAGCTCCCTTGTGCTTTTCTAGTTTTCTTGCTTGTGTTTTCTATTTATATAAATCTTCTTACACTATTTTTTTTTTTAAAAACATTTTCTTTGCAATCTATAGCATTTATTTTAAATGTGTATCATGAAATAGTTTTTTGTTATATTGTTTTATGTTATATTTTCATCCCAAATATTTCAACGTTTTAAATGTTTTTCTTATACCTTTTGAATATAATTATTTATCGAACATGACTTTTGTAACTACAGAAATTTATTTCCTATGGATGTGCTACTCAAATTTTGGACCCCCTTATCTTTAGAATACTAGTATGGGGAAGTGCCTATGGCACTCAAGTGCTTGTGATTTGAGAAGAAGTTGCGTACAAATAGTATTAGCCTTACCAAAGAAGGAGCTTGAAAGAGTACATGTAGTTATTCTTAAAAATAAGTATGAAGTTACAAATATATATATATACACACACACACATAATGATCTAATATATACAGAGATAAAAAAAAAGGGGGGGTTGCGGTAGTGCTGCTAACAGGTTGGTTCTCCATTTGGCTTTCTTCATCTGAAAAAATAAAGATTTCAGAACTCGCAAACATTTGTGTTTGCTGCAAAGGTTTCTCAATGACATCAGAAACATGCTTTTTTGTGCTCCATTGAAAATTCTTACTCGAAAACTTTAATGTCCTAAAAATGTTTTAGCTAAAAATTATGCGACACACCGGAGAACGAGAGAGTTCCTTTAAAGAATTTTTGACTTATTCTGAATTCCGGTTGAATCAGTACAAAAACAAAACAAAACAAAAACAAAAACAAAACAAAAAATAAAATAAAAAATACAATTTAGAATCAAAGTCTAACTCATAATATAAATGCTTTTGGTAATATAATCAAACATCTGGTAAGCACCATTTACTGCTCAACACTAACGGAGTTTCGAGTACGACGTCACTTCCCAACATTGCAACAAATTATATTTTGATTCGAAAATTTTCCCTTTTCTTTCACAAGAAATATCAATTTTGAGAGATCTCCAGCAATACAACAACAATAACCAGCAAAACAACTACTCGAAACTTTAAAACCCACAACAACAACAACAACAACAACTTAACACTTGAAAAACCATGAAAATTCAACTAAAACTAAGCAAAACTCAGTACCCAGAAAAACCAAACTCCAAAAAGAGCAAGCCACATCGCAACTCCGAGACCATTTCAGAGAGACAGAACGCAACAGGCTAAAAGAAAAAGAAAGAAAAGAACGTACCTTGCAAAAGTTGGGCTGGTGAAAGTGGATCGGTTCTTTCTGAAAAGGCCCCCACAGAGATAGAGAGAGCAAATTACTGTAAGAAGAGGAACAAAAACTGATAAATTGGTAAACAAGAACTGATAAAATCGAAGATAGTGAGAGGAAAAACAAGTTAAAAATACAAATAGAACCTACCTTGTGGGTATTTGAATGCTCCGAATTCCTTTCTCACGAATCCTATCCAATATGAAATCCTCTTCCGCTCACTACTCCGTTGAACAAAAGGTTTAAGAAGCCCACGAATATGAAAAGGGTGGACAAGTGTAAATTTCTAAAGCTAATCAAAATGAGCACAAAAGCTTATTTTAAAATTAGCTTTAGCAATTTGACAGATGGAGGTCTAATAATCTACACAGTTTTATCAAAGGAACTTGTATATAGACTAGTGTAAATGGTTTCCTTTGCTGAATGGCAACTGTAAAAAATTGAAGTAATATTTTTTTTTTGGAAAAAAAAAATGAAGTGTCCAGGGTTAGATCTTAACAACTGTACTTTTCAACATTGGGGAAGTGCAAAAACCGTGCCCTTCATTCTCGCTTCTACATATATATATATATATATTTATATATATAGTTAATATAGATTAAAAATTAAATACGCACGTGTATGTAAGTAGAAGACTCTCGGTCACTTTCGTTTCTTGCCCAACTGGCCACGTGACAAGAAATGACTTTATTTTTTTTTTTTTCTTTCTTCGATCATGCCTTCCTTTCGTATAATATTATCTGTTTTGTGTCTCGTGCTCATACAATTTTACTCTTAGGCTTTACCCCAAAATGCTTCATATCATTAGGAGACGGTCTCTTTACTTATATATCATCACATATATTCATCTATATGCGATTTGTAACACTGTACAACTTACACTTTCCTTGTAAAGACTGATGATTGTCACAATTACCTATTTTTTTGGAGCCCAACGTCCTCATTAGCCACACTTCCGGTTGGGTATAGGCTCTGATACCATTTCTAATGACTCATGCCTCCTTTTGGTATGATATTTTTCACTTTGGGCTTCATGTCCGTACGGTTTTGCTCTTAGGCTCACCCTAAAAGGCCTCATACCAATTGGAGGGTAGTTTCTTTACTTATGAACCATCACATATATCCATCTCTAAACGATGTGGGACTGAAAGCTTACCATTTTATTATAGGGACTGATGACTGTCACATGAGACAGCAGATCTCAACACCGTAAACCCCACACCAGAGCATGTCGAGATTCTTCGTGGAATCCAGCGACCACTTCAAGATTCCGCGAGTACGAACATACGAAAGAGAGGAAGAAAGAGGATTTTAGGGTTTCAAATTTGATATGGGGTAATTTTAAAATCCACGTTTGGAATTTTAAAAAAAATGATAAATCAAACTAATCAACATGCTTTTTGAATTTTCAAAAAAATAATAATAATAAAAGGGGGGGCTTTTTGGGAGGGTTTTTTTTAGAATATTGATGACATTTTTAAAGAATTTGTTTAGCAATATTTTGAAATATTAAGAAAAATATTAGAGTAGCTAATTGTAAGGGCTATTTTGAAAAATGAGTTATGTTATTACGGAACACATGATATTTAAATGGGTAATCAGATATAGTTAGCATTTATGTGATTATGAGAGTTCGAAAGGGTGTGATTTGTGGTTGTAAGTAGTTTAGCGGTAATTTCATATTTTACTCCATCACAAGGTGTAAAGGTTGAATTCTCTCACCCCTAAGTTAAAAAAAAAAAAAAAAAAGTGTGATAAAATGTAGATAGCATTATTTATGTTTCTATGGAGATGATCATCTTGTACCATACGTTTTCGATCGAATGGTCTACACTTTGTACCCTATCAATAGGGAAAAGTAGGGGGTGAGCACAACATCCATATAAGTATCTATATTTTTTAACAATGATATTTTTTAAACATTCCCTTTAGCCTTTTTGATTTGGTCATTTTCTAAGATATACAACATAAATTTCTTTTTTCTAAAAATTCAAAACACTAGAATCTCACTAATTTTCTTCTCTTACATTTGACTAAGCCTAAAATACATCACTTTCTTTACAACGTTGAAGACCTTCGAGCTCCAATTCTACATCATCATCTCTCCTCTTTGTATCGTCTCGTCGTCAAGCCTACTGCCCATTGTTAAATGTTAACATCTCCTATGTCTTAAGAATTTGGACTTAAAATTATTCACCAGAAAAAAAATTTTGAACTTAAAAGATTAATTTTTCTCCAATACCATGTTGGGTGATTTCGACTTATGTTATATAAATATAAAATAAATGGATGACGGATGACTAGATTAGTGTCATGAAAATGTGATTTGTCCTTTTGAGTAAGTCATTCATAAAAAGAGAATTTATACTTGATAGTATAATCAATAAGTTGGAGTGAAATAAATAGTAGGTTTTCAAAATATTGAAATTTCTAGCATATTTTATTATTGTTTTCAAAATCAATTAATTTTTTTTTTCGATTTTACTCTTTTTGATTTTATATTAGATTCCTCTTCCTTCTCTCTCCTCTCTCTCAATCTCTCTCCTCAATTTCTCTGTGTCGTCATGACGTCCTCCGGCCCCCGGAGAAAACTCGGCCAAGCTGTCCCCAGTTACAACGATGGATCTCTCGAGAGTCGCTGGAGAAACAGAGATTTCGGACTCCTGCCGACAACTAGGGAGAGAAAAAAGAGCGAGTCTTGACCACTCGACCGCGTCTCAACCACGGATGGCGTCGCGACCATTTTACAGCAAGAGTTGCTACCTTCGACGACAAGAGTCGCGACAGGACAGCGAGAGTCGCGATCGGACCCTGAGGCCTTTCCACGTGATTCTTTGATCTCTGTGGGTCGTGATCTCCGGGCTTTGCAACAATCGACAACTCGCCTGTGGTTCAAGTCGCGATCCCCAGACTACTTCCCTGGCGGTCGACGAGTCAAGCTTCTGATGTTACGTTTTTATTTATTTTTTCTTCTTTTCACAATAACAATTTTTTAAAACTTTATTTTCCCTTTTACTCACTCTCAGCTTTTTTTTTTGATGAATAAAAGCTATGGTGTTGGCCTCTTCATCGTCTCATTTTCAGCCCCACAGACATGATTCTACTTGCCTGAGAATGATAAAGAAGAGATGAGTCTCTAATTCAGTCTTTTACAGTTGTCAATCCAGATCCTACCCATAACATCACGAACCCAATACATCTACAATCAAAACTAGAGCGCAGGTCTTATGGGAGTTCCATGGGAATCGAACATGGGTGGACGAAAGAAGAGGCTAGGTAAGGAGTCACCCTCTTTTGGCACCTCATTCCCCCTATGGCTGGCCTAAGCTCTTATTTTTGCTTCTTTCTATTTTCTAACTTTTCAGAATTTTTTTTAAGATCATATTTTTGATTATATAATTGAAATTAGAAAGATTGTATCTTTAATTATATAATTGAAATGCATTTTTATTCTAATTGATTCCCTTTAAAAAGATTTTTTTTTCAAGTATGTTCCAATTTAAATGTTTTCCTTATAGTGATCTAATTAATTACTTTGTCAAAGGGGTCATTTTAAATGAATTTATTATTTATACTAATGAAACAATTTTATAAATAATTTTGCGATGCAAAAATTTTTTTTTTTGAAGAAAAATTCATGGCTGATTTTATTGATTATGAATCAAGTCACTTATAACAACATTAGAAATGCACTCAGGTACTTCTTTCAGCTAAACGCGCTCATCATTGAGAGTTAAAGAGTGGCGTACTAGTGCGTGGGCTGCAGCATTAGCTAAACGAGAAATGGCACAACAGGAACCACCACCAAGGCCACCTAAAAGACCAATAATGTCCTCAATTAGAGGGAATTCAGGGGCGAGAGCCTCCCTTCTAAGCACACAGTTTGCAACCTGGAGACAATCTGTTTCGACACATTGCACTCGAAGCCGGCTTTTGTTTGCCAAAAGAAGGCCCTCCCTAACAGCCAAACATTCTGCAATGAAGGGAGGGAAGTGACCATCAACCTTTTTCTCCATTGCTGCCATAACAAAACCATCCTCATCTTGAATGACCGTACCAAGCCCTACAACGTCCATATCTTCAACAACTCAATCGTCCACATTCAGGTTAAGGCACCACCCCGGATCAGGAGCTTTCCAACGTTTGTAATATGAGGACGAGCTTGGAGAAACAACTACCCTTCTGGTTTGGGCCTCCTAATAGTTGAAAAGCCAATGGCCAATGTCTTCAATAATTCTCTTGGCTGGTTTTAGTCTCCCTCCATGGATAAATTTGTACCTCTCAAACCAAATATTCCACAATAAAGTGAGGAAAACTACATAATCATCTTTATCCACAAGTCCTTTCATGAATAACAGGAAATCTCTGCAAGACTCACCCCTGAACTTGACTAAATTAGCTGAGAAAACACTACCACCCCCATACCTCAGCAACCGAACCACAACTCACAAGGGCATGGAAGGTGGACTCGTCACCATCTTGGCATCTTCTACACACAGCACTACAGTCCACATGTCAAGCACGAAGATTGGTGTAAGTTGGCAGGAAATCATGAAAACGTTGCCACTTGAAGATTTTAATCTTTGACGGGAGCGGTAGGTGCCATAAGAACTTCCACCATGAAGTAGTGCTGCAGAACTAGAAGTTCCCATATTATTATGAAAACCCGGAAGGTTTTTGTAACCAGATTTCACAGTGTAGTTCCCCTTAGGCTCAAAGTGCCAAATCCCGGTGTCCGGCCTGCTTTGACGGCTTAACGGAATTTGTTTAAGGAGCTCCCCACCAATCCGCCCCAAGGTGTCGTTAATTATTCTCCAATTCCAGTTGCACCCATCTAGAAGGAGTAAGTCTCGAACACAAGTGCACACAAATGTACTTTTTGATGTTTTTAATTGATTAATAAATTGAGTTTTAATTAAATATTTCATGATTTGTTACAAAATTTAAGATTGAAAATATTTTGTTATAATCTAATTTATTTTGATTTTCAGGTTTATTTTAAAGAAGCACGCAAATGGGTCATTAAACCAAGGAAAAAGAAAGAAAATTTAATCCCAAAAGTCAAGTATGATCAGCTGCTTCAGCAGCCGCCCAGCCAAGCCAAATCCAAGCCATTGAGCCGCGTTAGAGTGAGCCCCGCCACGTTTTCCTACCCAGCTTGTCTCTCGTGCGCGTTTGCTGCACGCTCCAACCACAACACGAGTTTCTCTACCGCACACGTCCACTTGTGTTCCGTCATCCTCTCCGTGTGGGTCCCGCATTTTTGCCAGTTGATGCAACACTAAAATTTCCTCCACTCCGTGCGCGACATGTGGTGTGTGGGTCCACCCGTGTTCCCCACTAACTTAACATCTGATCCCATTTTCTCCCTACCGCGAATCAGATGGTGCCACATGTCAGAAGCCTCCCCACTTTGCATCAGTTTTTCAGCACTTCTCCCACTTATCAGAGCAACTCTACCATGAATTTTATTTTTTTTAGTTGAACTTTAGCATTCCGAAACTCTATAAATAGAGGAATCAGCTAAGGCTTTTGAGGGTTGTTGTCACATAGTGTATTTTTGGAGACACATTGTTCTTCATTTTCTAGTTTTGTCTTGCAATTTATTTACATACTTTCTTTCTAGAATTTGTGAAAATGATAAGCAAGCTAGGCTAATTCTTCCATTTGTGAGGCTAGAGATGAGATTATGTGTTGAGTGTTGTATTTGTTATATTGATTTTCTTGTTTTGTAGTGTTTATATTTTGAGTGATAAGTCTTCTTTATTCTCATTTCTTTTATTTCAAAATATTATGTGCCTTATTTTATATGAGTATTAGTCTTGCTTTATTTATATAATTTAGTCACATAACTATTTCCTTGAATTATATTATAAGTTGTCTTTTACTGCAAATTGCTATGAAAATTATTTTGTCGATTTAGGATAACTTATAATAATAATCTTTTGGAAATCAAAGAGATGACTGAGTTTGTTTTAAATTAGTTTTTTGTGAATTTTTAATAGCTTTAAATCCATATTTTTCGATTGTGTATTTGAGATGTGAGATATGATTCAAAGTGAAGACTGAGTTTATTTAAATTAGTTTTTTGTGAATTTTTAATAGCTTTAAATCCATATTTTTCGATTGTGTATTTGGGATGTGAAATATGCAATTGAGTTATTTATGAATCAATTTTGCAATTAGAATACAAATACATAAAGGATTCTCGATGCTATACTGTTTTTCTCTTGTTGAAGTCTCTAAATTGCAATTTCTCTTTTAATTTTCGCAGACACAAATCTAAAAAAATATATTTCTCTTTCACTTTTCTTTAATTATTTACTTCTCTACTGTTCTTATTCTACTAACATTTTCTTGGTTATTTTTATTACCACCTAGTGGATACGACCGCACAATCTAACTATAATTGACTGCTTTAGAAAGATAGTTATGGCGTACCAACACACGTCGGTCGGCGGAGTTCTGATTACTAAATGTGATTGGCTTAGAAGAATGTGGTCGCAGTAGCCAGGGATCATCAAAAATTATAATGTCCTCTCCATTACCAACACGCCATTGTCTCCCCAAGAGAAGAAGTACTCTACTCCACAAAAAACTGTCATATAAAGAGGCTGCACTACCTTTCTTAGCCACCCTGAAATCACAAGATTAAAAATATTTATTTTTGAGCAACCGGCCAACAAGATCAAAAATATTTATTTTCTGATTTTCTTCCAAAGATCCAGAGTCAATGATGCTTTAGATTCTCAGTATTCCACTTCCTGAGTAATGTTAGCCTGACTCTCATCTAGTGAAGAAACAAGTATATATACATATATTTGTATATATGTATTGAATGATTTAGAGATGTGGACTTAGTGAATCTCCCTTGATTTTTCAAATCTGATCATTTATGATATATCACGAGCAAAATCAGGTGCAATCTCACACAACGAAGCAAACACTAGAAACTCGTATAAAACAAACAAGTATATCAATAATAAATGCTCCTACCGACGTATATTGTAACGGAGAGTACACCAAAATTTTTTCTTAAGAAATAAATAATATCAAAAAATAATGCCTAATAAATAAAGTTTTAATGGAAGCTACCTGGAAACTTTTTAATTTTCAATGAGAACAAAGAAGAAAAAATAAAAAAGTTTTTAGGTAAAAGTTAAAAGAAAAAAAAACACACGTCGGTCGGCGGAGTTCTCATTACTAACCGTGATTGGCTTAAAAGAATGTGGTCAGAGTAGCCAGGGATCATCAAAAATTATAATGTCCTCTCCATTACCAACACGCCAATGTCTCCCCAAGAGAAGAAGTGCTCTACCCCCACAAAGTACTCTGTCCTATAAAAGAGGCTGCACTACCTTTCTTAGCCACCATGAAATCACAAGATCAAAAATATTTATTTTTGAGCCACCGGGAAACAAGGGATGAAGGGTGTTGGAGAATACGCCAACCTTGTTTTGCAACCATAGAAATTTAACGTGCATATAAGCTTTATTTAAAGGTAAAATGATTCTCAAACAGAGATTTTTTTTTTTAAAATGTAAATTGTACTTTAATAAAAGATATATAGTGTCATCAAAGATATTTTTGAGATAAAGTTTCCCTCCAAAAAATATTTAATTACTGTTCTAGTGTTAATTACACTTTATGTGTTTAATTTACATTTAGTTTTTGAAATAATACTAATATAGGAGCCGTTCACATAACTGTAAAAATGTTTGAGGTAGCGTGACATATAAAATAAAATATCAAAGATCATTTATGAAAATAACCCTAAATATTGATGTTTCTACTTGGAGAATCTCACTCCAATAGTCAAAGTAAACCATTTTCCAATAAGAAGTAAATAGGCATTACAATTTTATTATGAAAAAAAAAATCGAACAAACGAACGAACAAAAACAAAAATCTTGATCATGTTTTACCGATTGCGGACTTTAAGTTAGGCAACTATTGTTCGCCCAAAAATATGTATGCGAAAATACTACGCAAGTGCACGTAATCGAACAAGTAATATAGTAGTGAATAAAGTATCGTCTCCACAGGGATTAGATTACCAAAATTTAATTATAGAAAACAATTAGTCTAAAACAAATTGGAAATTAATTAGAACACTAAAATTATAAAAACTGAATATAAACTAATGGGTTGTAATAAGAATTTCAAGCAAAAGCTAAAACGTGGCAATATCAAAGGATTAGACTGTGAATCAAGGATGGGTAATGGCTAGGATTACTGATTTCCCCTCGGTTGCAAATCTGACCGCAAATGCTGTAGGAATGCTGTAGCAAAGTTCATTCAGTCAACTAAAAATTCTACACAATCCTCTTCCGAAAGATTTATGCCTTCAGTTATTTAAACGAAAATCAACATATTCCTATGCATCTCAGTTTTCCAAACATAAGATTAAGCACCAATTTTAAAGGGTTGTACAAGGTATTAATATATTCCTATATCATACACTTATAATATTCAAGCTAGATTTCAACCAAAATTAACCTTTCCAGAATTAATTCTAGTTTGTTTCCCCCATAAATTGCTGGCCAAACAATAAACAGAGATTAATCACTCATCACACTTGAATAAACTGAATCACAAATTACTAAGCATTCAACATAATAAGCAAATCTTCATTACAATCCTCGGTTCCATCAATAATCCTAGCTAAAGAAATAGTTCATGCTTCGTTCAATGAAATCAAACCAAACAATTTCAATCAATGAAGTCATGATCCACAGAGAAGAAATTGAAGAACAACCAAAAGAATTCGGGTAGAATCTTCAACATAATAAGCAAATCTTCATTACAATCCTCGGTTCCATCAATAATCCTAGCTAAAGAAATTAGTTCATGCTTCGTTCAATGAAATCAAACCAAACAATTTCAATCAATGAAGTCATGATCCACAGAGAAGAAATTGAAGAACAACCAAAAGAATTCGGGTAGAATAAAAATCAGAAAAACCCCAAGCTACGTGTGTATGCTCTTGTGCAATTCCTTGCCCAGCAAATAATCCCAAGGCCGTGCTATATTGCTTGCTTCAGAGAATTCCAGATCTTCCTCTCCCTTTCGTACTCTTCTCTCCTCCTCTCTCTCTCACAGCTCTTTTCCCCCATATGGTGTATTTCTGTAATACCCGAAATTTTGATAACTTTAGATTTCCTTTGAAACAAGGAAAACCTAAGTCTGAATCATGATCGGAGTGGAGTAACAGTATAGGTTTGAGTTCTCGTTTAATTAGCTACGAGACTCAACAATGTTTGCTTAGGCAAATATGAGACCTTTTGGAGAAAAGGGGGAAAATAGGAATTTTGATTTTTATTCCGGTCAAGGTTTGACCAAAGTTGACTAAGATGATACTGCAATATAATTAAACAGTATAGAAATTACACTGAGGAAAACCGACTTTATGGACAAATAAGCAAGAATAAGCTATGAGACCACCCTAGAAAAATCAAGCACAACTAGTGAGGATTAAAGACAGAAAGGGCTCGGAAAAATAAGAAAAAATTTATACTGTCCATTTTTACACAGATAAATTTTGGACTGCAGTACAGTATAAAAATACTGTGTTTAAGCAAACACAGTATTAGAAATATCTGTGTAGCGGAAAAAATGGACTGAATATTTAGGAAAAGCCAAACGGGGCTTGGTATGGATGTCATCATCCTATCCTCAATTTATGACATCATAATTGGATTAAATAAGCTTGGAAAGAAAGCCAAGAACTCTCTAGAACATGATGACATGGCCGGCCACCTAGAGGGCATAAATGCAAGAATTTTAACTTTTGGGGTCAAAGTGCAAATTTTAAAAATTTGGTGATGTAAGCATGTGATGTCACCTAGATGATGTCACCAAGATGAGGTCATCTTGCCTTGCTCTCCAAGTAGACAGCCGGCAACCTCACCCTCCCATTGTGTAAATTTTAATTTTTAGGGGTTTTTGTGCAATTTAGCAAAGTTTTCAACCTCTATAAATAGGGGTGGTTGCTATTCACTTTTATTCAAAAATTTGGGGAGGTTCTTGCCAATTTTCTTCTTGAAAATCAGCAGCCAAGGAAGAGAGAAAAAGGAGAGAAAAATCAAAATTTTCATAGGGCTTTTACTTAGGAGAATTCGGATTTCACCTAGAGCCAAGAAAAAAGTTTGAAAAAAATTTTGGAACCCATGCTAGGATAAGTGGCCGGTTGTGGGAAAGCAAGAAAGGGGAAGAGAAAAGTGAAGAAGGAAAGTGTGGAGAGTGGCCGGATTTGATGGGATCAACCACCAAGTGAGGCCAAATTTTCGGTACCCATTGGAGGGTGAAAACCGAGTGGAAGGAGGACAAGGAGGAAGGGAGAAATTTTTGGTGCCCAAACCCTAGTCTTGAGCTAAGGTATTTTTCTTTAAGCCCTAAGCTTGCAATTGAGCTTTCAATTTGAAATTTATTTGTATTTCAAGTTGAAAAATGTAAGGGCATAAGCTCAAAGTTATTTTATTGCTTTAGGTTAGTTTTGGTGGTTTGGCTATGGCTTTATTTATGCTTTGCTTGCTATATGTTTATGCTTGCTTGCATGCTAGGATTTTTGCATGATCAGATGGTTGGTATGTGCCCTGTTTGTGCAAGCCGGTTGTGGCAATTATGCTAGGTTGCTAGTGCTAGCCGAGAATGGCATGAGATGTATGAATGGAATGTGATGCAAACCTAGATCATGCAAACCCTAGGTTAGGGCAGATCTATTTTGGTTTGCATGGAGACGTTAGAAATACATGATGGTTTATGTGGGACATTAGAATATGCTGCTTGTATGCTATTTAGGCTCCCGAGTGTTCGGTTGAGTTAAACTTCGCGGATTAGGACGTAAACCGGACTTAACAACCGAAACTGCCAGTTCGGATTCAAAACTGGCCAGTTTTGGGAAAGTGAAAATTTAAGGTCTTTAGAGGCCGAATTGGGTGAAACATAAAACATGAAAGTTGTTCGGAAGAGTTTTTCCTAGGGGACCCATGGACGGTTTCTCAAAAATGAGGCTCCAATGGCCTCCGTTTCTATAAAAATCCGAGACTAGTCTACCCAGACCTAGTTTACACGACCAGCCAGCTTCAAATGAAAACTGACAAGGATAAAAGCGGAACTGGATTTTTTTGTAAAACATGAAAGTCTTAGGATTTTTCGAGAGCTACAACTTTTGTGAAGACAACTTTTTCAAATTCGAAATGGATTTTTAAACTGACATGGTTTTCTGAAGTCAGTGCAGGAACAGGAAATTCCTGCACAGGATTTTCTAAAACTGTTTCAGAAAAACTATATTTTTTCTAATTTTCACTGTTTTGACGATGGAGACTGTTCTAACGACAGTTTTCAACCTCAAATGATTGTACAAAACCCCATTTTAAGAATATGGATTTTTTTACAAGTCAAGTAAAGAGTTTTGGGATTAATTTTCCCAAATTTTCCAAGTTAAGGAAAAATAAGACTTTCAAGCTAAAGTTTAGTAAGTAAAGCGATTACGCATGGTAACCGGGAAGGATACCCGAGTTACTGGGTCAAGCCCAAGGCCCAAAGGTTGACCCAAAGAGGGTTTGACCATAGTTGACCGTAGTTGACTTTGGTTGACTAACGATATTGACTTAGTTAACCTTAAGGGTTCTCTAATGTAACCCTAAAGGATACCCATTGAGTTAAGATAAAGGGTTAATGGGCATAACCCGTTAGTTGTGGATTAAAGAAAAAGCCTAAGGTTGGAAGATGATTTAACCCTAATGGTATGTTGTGGGCTTAGCATATAAGGTTACCCAATGTAATCTTTTAAAGAAACAAATTCATAACCATAGGGTTACTAAGTGTAACCAAGTAAGATTTATGCACCAAGGGACATACAACCAGGATCATGTAAGCATGTTGGTTAGGTCACCAACATTTTACGATTATGACTAGAGATCCTTACCTATGTCCTTTATTATAGCAGGGGATAGTCTGCTATTGTATCCTGACGTGGAGCAGCAAAGGATATAGTATACGAGGTAAGTACAAACCTCACCTACAGTATGGAAAATAGTAAACTATTTTCCAATATATGATATGTTTTCATGTGTGTTATGTTATGCCATGTTTTCAAGAATGCATGTTTTCAAGAATGCCATGCAATGATATGCTAAGACATGCTATGACATGTTATGCCATGTTACAAGAATGTCATGTTGACAAGAATGTCATGTTTTTTTAAAAAATGTCATGGTTTCAAAAATATCAAGTTTACAAAAATGCCACGGTTTCAAAAAAATGTCATGTTTTCAAGAATGTCATGTTATGACAAGTGTTAGGTATGATATGACATAGTGACATCATGAGGCATGTTCACTAATGTTGAATCACATGGTAAGATAAATCAAGTAAGGTGTCGTACCAACCTCCCGTGATCGTGGAGGCTACATGTTTCAGTTGTGATATTTACCTTCCGTAATCGTGAAGGGTCAAGTTATAATTCCCAGAACTGTTAGGGCCTTGCAAACCCTAGCTTTGTCTGAAGGCTGCGCGCTTTTGGTACGTACACTATGGGCCCACATGTTAAGACAAGATAATAAGTTCAAGATTAAGTCCATAATGAAGCATAAGACATTCAATCGATCATAAATGGATCATGCATAAATTACATGATGATTGGTATGTTTTTATGAGGTTTAAAATGTTTTGTGAGATTATGTTTGTACTTGCTGGGCGAAAGCTCATCAGTATATTTCATATTGTAGGTAAGAAGGCTGCAGCTTTATTTGGTGGGCCATGGAGACGATGCAGCAAGTGAAGGGCGGTATGGGATACCACTACGCAGATTTTTTCGCAACTCTTTAAATTACGAACTAGTACATGTATGACTAAGTTATATGTACCATGTTATGTATGGAATGTTTCAAAGTCCGGTTTTAAAAGGTTTTATGTTACCTTTTAATCGACTTAGCAAGTAATGGGTAGGCATGGAGAAGTTTACCCAGATGGACAAGTTTAATTATGTTATGAGAAAAAAAAATTTATTCTCAAATTTTCAAGTAAGATAAGTACAAGTATGTATGGTGTCGACCCGGCTTGGGAAGTCGGGACGTCACAATTTCGGCTCTGCCCCTTTTTTCTCTGCCAAGAAACGGCTCCTCTCCTTTTTTGCTAACTTTCCTCTTTTCTCCAAAACTCCCTCGATGCCCAAGTTGCACGTGCTTCCTTTCGTTGCTAATATTAGAGGCCTCTTTACAACTGGCATGCATAAAACAAAAAAATGGGCAAATGAATCATTGCCAGCTGTAAAGCAAACATGGGCCCACATGTGCTTTTAATTTAATTCTTCCCTGCTGTGACATTGCTATAGCATTGCTGCAGCATGGCTATTTCCAGCTTTATGCTTCTTTATCTTTCTTTTTCAGTGAGCCATTATTTAGTTGTCATTATGAATACCAGCTGTAAAGCAAAACACAAAGATTAGATTGAACACCAAAAATCTCGATTAAAGCCAAAATAATAAAACTAAAGTAAGCTATTTAAATGAATATAAAATATTAAAAACTAATGCATATTAACTTAAAATATCAACAATTAATAAGCTTAAAAGCATGTTAAATAACTCTATTTCATAGAGTTATCAACTATCTAATTGTCATGTTTGGCAGGTGGTTGATAATTATCTAGAGTGCAATATACTAATCACACCTAAACCTAATTAAGATTCATTCATAATTCAGCCATCTACTAATTGAAAATTAGTCCTTTGACCGAACAACGAATAAGTTCTTCATTTGATCATTGTCTCCACTAGCATTGGTGCTTTGCTATTTGTAATCACTATTACCACGGCATCAAAACAAGGTCATCTCAATAGTTGAAAAAATAGATTCACACCATAATCTGATTAAAAAAAAATGTCAGTTTTATTTACTTATTGTATACTTGTATTTACTTCATACTAAGTACTTGACCATGTCTTCTATGTTTGCTATGTTTGCTAACTCTTCACCCACATAAAATCAAAACAATTATTTAAGAGTAGTGATAGAGACACCAATTATAATCTCAATTTTTTTAGTACCAACTCACGTGTCATATTTTTATTTGTAAATGGAATCAATTGATGTGATAATTTTATAAACACTTATAAATAATAAAAAAAAAAAAAGCCAACTCATATGCCACATTAATTGATACTCAAAATATGAGATTAGAGTTGATGTTTTTAGCATTTTTTTCATTATTTAATATTGAAAGCTTATATTGCATAACTTACAACTCTATCAAATAAACAAATACATGTTTTATAAATACACTAAGGATGCGTTTGGTTCGCCTGTTGGAGTTGAAATTTTTAAGTTGAAGTTTATTAATTTTCTAAAAACTAGTTATAATTTTTTGTTGACTTTTTAAAGAAAGATAAAAATTGAGATGAAAAATTTAAATTGGAGTTGAACACTAAACGGACGCTAATTTGCATAAACTAATTTCTTTCCAAATACTGCCAATGCATTGGAAATGAGAAAATGCATAAATGATTTAAAACCACCCAGTCCCAATGCAAAAATCATCACGGGCCGTAGAGCCACTTATGAGCAATCATCATAGCATTATCGATATCCTCTTGCTGACGTGGCAGGCTTTTTCCTAAAACTTCATGTTGCATTAAAAAAAAAAGGTAAAGAAAATAAAATTGGATGCATTTAGTAAAAATTGCTTTCATATGTACCTACATAAATTTGAACAAACAAGTTTAAAAGATTTATTATTGTTCCCATTTTTGACCCCAAATTTCACAACTTTATCTCTCATTCTCATGAAAATGCCATTTTTCCTGCTCATCCGTCATGTGTTTCCTTTTCTTATGTAATAAGTGGGATTACATGGGATGGTTTCGTAGTTTGTAGTTGAATTGACAATTTTATAGTTCGGGGACGAAGAAGAAGTTGGTTTAAAGTTTGAATAAAACTAGAGTACCTCAATACAATGCATTAAGCATACGTTTATTAAACCGTAAAGGAATGTAATGATAAATTTTATGAGATCAAAAAGTAAAGTGAAATAATAGAAAAGAAAGATTCTCTTTTAAATATTTACTTGCATATTAGATAATATAAAGGAACCAATCACATTCCTTTTTTAGTATTCACTAAGCTTATTAATATTAATTTTATTAACGTAATTATCAAAATGTCATATTACACAATGAAAATATTAATAACTCATGAAAATTTATTAGGAGTATACAAGTAAATTTTGAATTTATTCCCTTTGATGTGTAATCAATACCAAGAGAATGCAAGAACTAACATTCCTCTCCTTCATTCCATAAATTTTGTAGGGCCCACTAAGTTCTCATTTCTCGAGCGCTGAGTGACAATCTAGGACTATTCTGCCGTTTGGAGGCTTACAAGTGAGTGGTATGCTCCCGCGGGGCCTTTGGACATCAGAGAGAAGTGGCTTCCCTTTTCCAGCACCTTACCTTTGTCTAACACAACAATCTCATCGCAGTTTTGTATGGTACATAGTCTGTGAGCAACTACAATGCTAGTCCTCCCCTTCATCATATGCTCCAAAGCCTCTTGAACCACCTTCTCCGAGTTACCATCAAGCGCGCTAGTAGCCTCATCTAGTAGCAACACTACCGGGTTTCTTAGTACGGCTCGTGCTATTGCATTCTTTGCTTTTGACCGCCGGAGAGTTGCAATCCCTTGTCACCACACAACGTTTCATAAACCGCTTTGTTGCCTTTCAATGAAATCATGAATGTTGGCCGTCCTTGCAGCCTCAATGATCTCTGCTTCGCCAACGTCATTGGACAATCCATAAGTGATGTTTTCCCTTATACTGCCAGCGAACAAAATCGGTTCTTGGTTAACGAGTGCAATGTGACTTCTTAATGACCTAAGATTGAAAGTCTTTATATCGCAGCCGTCAACTTTTACTACACCTTCAAGTGGGTCATAGAACCTTTCAATCAAGGCAATAATTGTTGATTTTCCGGAGCCACTTTTTCCCACCAAAGCTATTGATTTCCCCGCCTCAATGAGGAGTGAGCAGCCTTGAAAGACCATTACATTTGGCCTAGTCGGGTATGCAAAATCGACATTGCAGAGTTCTAAGTTGCCAGTTATCCTTTTGGGTTTGTAACCTTCTGGATTTTCTGGTTCAATTATTGTGTCTCGGTCCAACACCGAGAAGATTGATCGAATGGCCTCCCAAGATTTAAGCGAAAAAAGTTATGGTGATTCCAGCTTCTATAACAATAGTATTGATGCTCAACAAGATGATTAGAGTCTGAAATATTGCTCTTGGATTGATGTAGCCTTCGGAGACAAGCTTACCACCGTACCAGAAGTTTAGGCTCCAACTACAAGTGACAACAAATAGGCAACAACCGAGTGCTAAACCAGCATATCGTGATTGACGAATGCTCTCACCTCGTAGGTCTTCTTGAGCCATTTCAACCATTTTTATGATTCGCTCTTGGGAAGAGAATGCGGTAACAGTTCGAAGGTTTGAAACAGCTTCAACAGCAAGTCTAGTACTTTCTTGTTCAGCTTTCATCGCTTTTCTACACATGCTTTTGAGGAGGACACGCTTAACATAAAAGCACGCAATGATAAGAGGCTGGACGGCTATGGAGACTACAGAAAGTCTCCACGCAATAACCATCCCCATTGCCCATGATAAAGTTACCACGGAGATTGCTTCTATGAGAAGAGACATTTTATCAACTAATAAAGATTTGACCTGCAAACAATAGCCAAAATCCTGGTTTAACTATTTTTTATTTTCTAAATTCAAAAATTTTTTATTTTTTAAAATCTTAGGAAGCTATGATGAGTAAACAGAAGATCAAAATATGCATACCATGTTGGCATCTTTGGTGAGTATAGAGCAAGTGAGTCCGGTAGAGTTCTCCTCTTTATCGAACCACCCAACTTCGAAACTTAGTATCTTGAAAGCATCGTCTCTCTAATACGCTTCGTTAGGTACTCCCCAACGTATGCAAAACTGTAATGTTTGCATACATTCATCACAAATGACAATACCGACAACAACAGAAACCACAATGCTAAATACCTAATCCGTTCCTTGATCTCAGAATGATTAGTGGAAAAATAAACGGAGATTGTAGTTCCCATTGCGACTCCATATAAAGGCTGGATTGCACCAAGAATAATTGCGCCAAAACACCCCAAGCTTGCTTGCTTCCATTCTGGCTTACACAAAGTTAGCAGTCTCCAAAAGATGGTTGGGCGGTATGCGAAGCAGGACTTGATTTTGAAAAGTTAATATTGTTTGATTTACTTTCATCTAAGAGACAATCATTGTCGGATTCGTTGAAGTCCTTGTTGGATGTAGCAGATTGTAGACTGTTGCATGCTTCTACGTTTTTTTGGTGTTTCAACTTGTTGTAGACGGATGAGCGAGCTGTATACACCATCTTCTTCTTGCATTAACTTCTCATGAGAACCGATTTCCACGATATTGCCATCTTTCACCACCGCAATAATGTTGGCACCTTTAATGGTCGACAAGCGGTGTGCTATGACAATGGTTGTTCTTCCCATGACTACGTTGTCTATTGCTTCTTGGACAGCCCTTTCCGATTCTGTATCCAATGCACTGGTTGCCTCATCTAGAAGGAGGATTCGAGGTTTCCTAATTATCGCTCGAGCGATAGCTATCCTCTGCTTTTGACCTCCAGACAATTGAACACCTCTTTCACCAACCTATGCCATTGTTAACATAATTGAGTACTTAATTAAAAATTACATATTTAATGTCGTTTTAAAAGTTGTAAGGATATTGGTTAGAGAAACTAGACGAACCAGAACGAACACTAACCTGAGTATCATACCCTTGAGGCAATTCGGCGATGAAATTATGAGCATCAGAAGCTTTAGAACTCTCGATAATTTCTTCCATTGTAGCGTCCTCCTTGCCAAGTAGTATGTTTTCTTTAATCGTAGTCGATAACAATGAAGGCTCTTGACTAACCAATGCCATTTGTGACCTTAACCACTTAACTTGCAACTTATCAATGGCAACTCCATCTAGAAGAATCTCCCCTTCAAGTGGATCGTAGAATCGTTGAAGTAACGATAAGATTGTGGATTTACCGGAGCCACTAGGCCCCACTAACGCCACAGTTTTTCCCTCTGGGATGGTCAGGCTAAAATTGTTCAAGACCAAACTTTCAGGTCTTGTCGGATATGAAAAACACACCTGGTTAAACTCAACTTCGGCAGTGAAATTCTCCAAAATTAGTCCTTTTGTGTCTTGCGCATCAATCTTGGGAGTTCTCTTAATCATCCGCTTTGCACGCTTTCCGACATAGCATGCTTCTGTTATGTCCTTCAAGTGAGATAAACCTGAACTTAATTGTCTGTCACAACGAGAAAAGCAAACCCATCAATGGCTGAATTGGTTTTGTTATTATGATTCTTGATCACCAAGTTTCAATGTTTTATATCTGTTAAGCACAGTCATATATATCGGTTTTCAACATGTGTGTGCACAAAATTATCATTTTTAGTTTACATAAAAAATTCTAAACTATTTAAATGTATTATGATGTCGCTTAACTTTTCGAGTGCGAAATGAGAAATCTATATGATACTTTATTTTTCTATATGGCTGTCTAGAGCACTACTGATATGGCAGTTAAGAACATCTTTTGTGATGCGTATATATGGACTGATGAGATGAAATAGATAGATACATAGCGATTTACACAACAAGCCAAGAAAAAAGAAGGAAAAAAAAAAAAAAGGAAAGAAAACAAATGAAAAAGTAGGGAAACTCACAATCCTCCAATGATGATGGCGAGGCCTGCAAAATAAACATTCCCGCCATGAGCGCCATGGTACATGACCATTCTGCTACCATAGTAACAAACGACAGACCAAGTAGCAAGTATTGTGGCGCCACCTCCAATGGCGAAGCCCTTGACTAGACCTTGCCTCAAACCCAATTTTGTACATATTTTCAGAGCCGCTGAAAATTCTGTTAACGTCTTTTTCTCTCCAACAAAGGCATACACTGTTCTAACAGAGGATATTGCTTGCTCTGCGACTGTACTAGCCTTATTGTATTCTCGCCTCATCTTTGCCGATAAATCGATCAGAGATCTTCCACCAAACCAGCCTGGAAGTACTATAACCAAAGCCAAAGGAAGTGCTACTAAAGCCAATCGCCACACCAATAAGAATGCTACGAGGTAACCCCCTACGAACGACGATAATTGCTTATCAAGTCTGGGACCTGCTCAAAATATTTAAATTTGTCAAGTATATTTTATAACAAGGTTAAACAAACATAAAAATATATATACAAATGAAGTGATGTCAAGTCTCATGTGCGTTAATTATTTTATCGGTCCATCTCAAAAGCTTAAATGATAAGAGGAGATCAGTGCATTCCGAGTGTAGAATTTTCTTATGAATCTCAAAACTTACATACACCAAACATAAATTTTGACATGATCTAAGAAACCTTTTCACTGATGACATCTTGAATTACAAAACTGTCGTTCGATATGCTTGTTATAATATCTGATGTGCTTGTCTCTTGCATGTCAAAGTAACCGAGCTCTTGCCGCAGCAATGCTCTCAAATACGTAGCTCGCATTCGTGCAGCTTGTCTCTCACCGGTTCTTGTCCAACAGTATCCTTCTGAAATTAACACACCAAAAAAAAAAAAACAAAACAAAACAAAAAACAAAAAACAAAAGGGAAAACTTGCGTTAATCTCATAAAAATAGTATGTACCACAAATAATAACTATAGTAGATTTTACAGAACTAGGAAGTTTACCTATGAAGCTAGCAACAAATGTCACGCAACCCGAGCATAATATCGCCAATGCATTCTGCCATACAAGAAAAGAAAGTTTAGCAACAATTTTAGAGAGAGAGGAATATGTAAGAGTGTATATATATATATATATAGAGAGAGAGAGAGAGACCTTATCGAGGTTATCTCTCAAAACATGGCTGTCCGTCTTCGATGCATTCGCGATACTGTTAACCATCTGGTTAGCGAAAAGGAACCGAATCCGGTCGACAAGTCCCTCAACAACGGCTCCCAAGAAACCAAATGCCATTAACCACATATCCGTTTGATCTGCGTGCATGAAAATGGAACGTATAGAACCATAATTAACTCTGTTTTTGCGTTCAATATTGCTTTGCTTTTTAACCATTTTCTGATTTTCTTCCAAAGATCCAGAGTCAATGATGCTTTAGATTCTCAGTATTCCACTTCCTGAGTAATGTTAGCCTGACTCTCATCTAGTGAAGAAACAAGTATATATACATATATTTGTATATATGTATTGAATGATTTAGAGATGTGGACTTGGTGAATCTCCCTTGATTTTTCAAATCTGATCATTTATGATATATCACGAGCAAAATCAGGTGCAATCTCACACAACGAAGCAAACACTAGAAACTCGTATAAAACAAATAAGTATATCAATAATAAATGCTCCAACCGACGTATATTGTAACGGAGAGTACACCAAATTTTTTTCTTAAGAAATAAATAATATCAAAAAATAATGCCTATTAAATAAAGTTTTAATGGAATCTACCTGGAAACTTTTTAATTTTCAATGAGAACAAAGAAGAAAAAATATAAAAGTTTTTAGGTAAAAGTTAAAAGAAAAAAAAAACACACGTCGGTCGGCGGAGTTCTCATTACTAACCGTGATTGGCTTAAAAGAATGTGGTCAGAGTAGCCAGGGATCATCAAAAATTATAATGTCCTCTTCATTACCAACACGCCAATGTCTCCCCAAGAGAAGAAGTGCTCTACCCCACAAAGTACTCTGTCCTCTAAAAGAGGCTGCACTACCTTTCTTAGCCACCATGAAATCACAAGATCAAAAATATTTATTTTTGTGCAACCGGCCAACAAGGGATGAAGGGTGTTGGAGAATACGCCAACCTTGTCTTGCAACCATAGAAATTTAACGTGTTTTGAACACATTAGCTTTATTTAAAGGTAAAATGATTCTCAAACAGCGATTTTTTTTTTTTAAATGTAAATTGTACTTTAATAAAAGATATATAATGTCATCAAAGATATTTTGAGATAAAGTTTCCCTCCAAAAAATATTTAATTACTGTTCTAGTGTTAATTACACTTTATGTGTTTAATTTACATTTAGTTTTTGAAATAATACTAATATAGGAGCCACTCACATAATTGTAAAAATGTATGAGGTAGCGTGACATGTAAAATTAAATATCAAAGATCATTTATGAAAATAACCCTAAATATTGATGTTTTCTACTTGGAGAATCTCATTCCAATGGTTAAAGTAAACCATTTTCCAATAAGAAGTAAATAGGCATTACAATTTTATTATGAAAAAAAAAAAATCGAACAAACGAACGAACAAAAACAAAAATCTTGATCATGTTTTACCGATTGCGGACTTTAAGTTAGGCAACTATTGTTCGCCCAAAAATATGTATGCGAAAATACTACGCAAGTGCACGTAATCGAACAAGTAATATAGTAGTGAATAAAATATCGTCTCCACAGGGATTATATTACCAAAAATTTAATTATAGAAAACAATCAGTCTAAAACAAATTGGAAATTAATTAGAACACTAAAATTATAAAAACTGAATATGAACTAATGGGTGTAATAAGAATTTCAAGCAAAAGCTAAAACGTGGCAATATCAAAGGATTAGACTGTGAATCAAGGATGGGTAATGGCTAGGATTACTGATTTCCCCTCGGTTGCAAATCTGACCGCAAATGTTGTAGGAATGCTGTAGCAAAGTTCATTCAGTCAACTAAAATTTCTACACAATCCTCTTCCGAAAGATTTATGACTTCAGTTCTTTAAACCAAAATCAACATATTCCTATGCATCTCAGTTTTCCCAACATAAGATTAAACACCAATTTTAAATGGTTGTACAAGGTATTAATATATTCCTATATCATACACTTATAATATTCAAGCTAGATCTAACCAAAATTAACCTTCCCAGAATTAATTCTAGTTTGTTTCCCCCATAAATTGCTGGCCAAACAATAAACAGAGATTAATCACTCATCACACTTGAACTGAATCACAAATTACTAAGCATTCAACATAATAAGCAAATCTTCATTACAATCCTCGGTTCCATCAATAATCCTAGCTAAAGAAATTAGTTCATGCTTCGTTCAATGAAATCAAACCAAACAATTTCAATCAATGAAGTCATGATCCACAGAGAAGAAAATGAAGAACAACCAAAAGAATTCGAATAGAATAAAAATCAGAAAAACCACAAGCTACGTGTGTATGCTCTTGTGCAATTCCTTGCCCAGCAAATAATCCCAAGGCCGTGCTATATTGCTTGCTTCAGAGAATTCCAGATCTTCCTCTCCCTTTTGTACTCTTCTCTCCTCCTCTCTCTCTCACAGCTCTTTTCCCCCATTTGGTGTATTTCGGTTGTGCCCCTTTTTTATCTGCCCAGAAACGGCTGCCTCTCCTTTTTTGCTAACTTTCCTCTTTTCTCCAAAACTCCCTTGATGCCCTAGTTGCACGTGCTCCCTTTCGTTGCCAATATTAGAGGCCTCTTTACAGCTGGCGTGCATAAAACAAAAAAAATGGGCAAATGAATCATTGCCAGCTGTAAAGCAAACAAGGGCCCACATGTGCTTTTAATTTAATTCTTGCCTGCTGCAACTTTGTTGTGACATTGCTATAGCATTGCTGCAGCATTGGCTATTTTCCAGCTTTATGCTTCTTTATCTTTTCTTTTCCAGTGAGCCATTACTTAGTTGTCATTGTGAATACCAGCTGTAAAGCAAAACACAAAAATTAGATTGAACACCAAAAATTTCGATTAAAGCCAAAATAATAAAAACTAAAGTAAGCTATTTAAATGAATATAAAATATTAAAAACTAATGCATATTAACTTAAAATATCAACAATTAATAAGCTTAAAAGCATATTAAATAACTCTATTTCATAGAGTTATCAACTATCTAATTGTCATGTTTGGCAGGTGGTTGATAATTATCTTGAGTGCGAATCTACTAATCACACCTAAACCAAATTAAGATTCACTCATAATTCAGCCATCTACTAATTGAAAATTAGTCCTTTGACCGAACAACGAATAAGTTCTTCATTTGATCATTGTCTCCACTAGCATTGGTGCTTTGCTATTTGTAATCACTATTACCACGGCATCAAAACAAGGTCATCTCAATAGTTGAAAAAATAGATTCACACCATAATCTGATTAAAATAAAATGTCAGTTTTATTTACTTATTGTATACTTGTATTTACTTCATACTAAGTACTTGACCATGTCTTCTATGTTTGCTATGTTTGCTAACTCTTCACCCCACATAAAATCAAAACAATTATTTAAGAGTAGTGATAGAGACACCAATTATTATCCCAATTTTTTTAGTACCAACTCACGTGTCATATTTTTATTTATAAATGAAATCAATTGATGTGATAATTTTATAAACACTTATCAATAAAAAAAAAAAAAAAAAAACCAACTCATATGCCACATTAATTGATACTCAAAATATGAGATTAGAGTTGATGGTTTTAGCATTTTTTCATTATTTAATATTGAAAGCTTATATTGCATAACTTACAACTCTATCAAATAAACAAATACATGTTTTATAAATACACTAAGGATGCGTTTGGTTCGCCTGTTGGAGTTGAAATTTTTAAGTTGAAGTTTATTGATTTTCTAAAATCTAGTTATAATTTTTGTTGACTTTTTAGAAAAAGATTAAAATTGAGATGAAAAATTTAAATTGGAGTTGAACACTAAACGGATGCTAATTTGCATAAACTAATTTCTTTCCAAATACTGCCAATGCATTGGAAATGAGAAAATGCATAAATGATTTAAAACCACCCAGTCCCCAATGCAAAAATCATCACGGGCCGTAGAGCCACTTATGAGCAATCATCATAGCATTATCGATATCCTCTTGCTGATGGGGCAGGCTTTTTCCTAAAACTTCATGTTGCATTAAAAAAAAAAAAAAGGTAAAAAAAATTAAATTGGATGCATTTAGTAAAAATTGCTTTCATATGTACCTACATAAAATTTGAACATACAAGTTTAAAAGATTTATTATTGTTCCCATTTTTGACCCCAAATTTCACAACTTTATCTCTCATTCTCATGAAAATGCCATTTTTCCCTGCTCATCCGTCATGTGTTCCCTTTTCTTATGTAATAAGTAGGATTACATGGGATGGTTTCGTAGTTTGTAGTTGAATTGACAATTTTATAGTTCGGGGACGAAGAAGAAGTTGGTTTAAAGTTTGAATAAAACTAGAGTACCACAATACAATGCATTAAGCATACGTTTATTAAACCGTAAAGGAATGTAATGATAAATTTTATGAGATCAAAAAGTAAAGTGAAATAATAAAAAAGGAAGATTCTCTTTTAAATATTTACTTGCATATTAGATAATATAAAGGAACCAATCACATTCCTTTTTTAGTATTCACTAAGCTTATTAATATTAATTTTATTAACGTAATTATCAAAATGTCATATTACACAATGAAAATATTAATAACTCATGAAAATTTATTAGGAGTATACAAGTAAATTTTGAATTTATTCCCTTTGATGTGTAATCAATACCAACAGAATGCAAGAACTAACATTCCTCTCCTTCATTCCATAAATTTTGTAGGGCCCACTAAGTTCTTATTTCTCGAGCGCTGAGTGACAATCTAGGACTATTCTGCCGTTTGGAGACTTACAAGTGAGTGGTATGCTCCCGCGGGGCCTTTGGACATCAGAGAGAAGTGGCTTCCCTTTTCCAGCACCTTACCTTTGTCTAACACAACAATCTCATCGCAGTTTTGTATGGTACATAGTCTGTGAGCAACTACAATGCTAGTCCTCCCCTTCATCATATGCTCCAAAGCCTCTTGAACCACCTTCTCCGAGTTACCATCAAGCGCGCTAGTAGCCTCATCTAGTAGCAACACTACCGGGTTTCTTAGTACGGCTCGTGCTATTGCAATTCTTTGCTTTTGACCGCCGGAGAGTTGCAATCCCTTGTCACCACACAACGTTTCATAACCGCTTTGTTGCCTTTCAATGAAATCATGAATGTTGGCCGTCCTTGCAGCCTCAATGATCTCTGCTTCGCCAACGTCATTGGACAATCCATAAGTGATGTTCTCCCTTATACTGCCAGCGAACAAAATCGGTTCTTGGTTAACGAGTGCAATGTGACTTCTTAATGACCTAAGATTGAAAGTCTTTATATCGCAGCCGTCAACTTTTACTACACCTTCAAGTGGGTCATAGAACCTTTCAATCAAGGCAATAATTGTTGATTTTCCGGAGCCACTTTTTCCCACCAAAGCTATTGATTTCCCCGCCTCAACGAGGAGTGAGAAGCCTTGAAAGACCATTACATTTGGCCTAGTCGGGTATGCAAAATCGACATTGCAGAGTTCTAAGTTGCCAGTTATCCTTTTGGGTTTGTAACCTTCTGGATTTTCTGGTTCAATTCTTGTGTCTCGGTCCAACACCGAGAAGATTGATCGAATGGCCTCCCAAGATTTAGCGAAAAAAGTTATGGTGATTCCAGCTTCTATAACAATAGTATTGATGCTCAACAAGATAATTAGAGTCTGAAATATTGCTCTTGGATTGATGTAGCCTTCGGAGACAAGCTTACCACCGTACCAGAAGTTTAGGCTCCAACTACAAGTGACAACAAATAGGCAACAACCGAGTGCTAAACCTGCATATCGTGATTGACGAATGCTCTCACCTCGTAGGTCTTCTTGAGCCATTTCAACCATTTTTATGATTCGCTCTTGGGAAGAGAATGCGGTAACAGTTCGAAGGTTTGAAACAGCTTCAACAGCAAGTCTAGTACTTTCTTGTTCAGCTTTCATCGCTTTTCTACACATGCTTTGAGGAGGACACGCTTAACATAAAAGCACGCAATGATAAGAGGCTGGACGGCTATGGAGACTACAGAAAGTCTCCACGCAATAACCATCCCCGTTGCCCATGATAAAGTTACCACGGAGATTGCTTCTATGAGAAGAGACATTTTATCAACTAATAAAGATTTGACCTGCAAACAATAGCCAAAATCCTGGTTTAACTAGTTTTTATTTTCTAAATTCAAAAATTTTTTATTTTTAAAATCTTAGGAAGCTATGATGAGTAAAACAGAAGATCAAAATATGCATACCATGTTGGCATCTTTGGTGAGTATAGAGCAAGTGAGTCCGGTAGAGTTCTCCTCTTTATCGAACCACCCAACTTCGAAACTTAGTATCTTTGAAAGCATCGTCTCTCTAATACGCTTCGTTAGGTACTCCCCAACGTATGCAAAACTGTAATGTTTGCATACATTCATCACAAATGACAATACCGACAACAACAGAAACCACAATGCTAAATACCTAATCCGTTCCTTGATCTCAGAATGATTAGTGGAAAAATAAACGGAGATTGTAGTTCCCATTGCGACTGCATATAAAGGCTGGATTGCACCAAGAATAATTGCGCCAAAACACCCCAAGCTTGCTTGCTTCCATTCTGGCTTACACAAAGCTAGCAGTCTCCAAAAAGATGGTTGGGCGGTATGCGAAGCAGGACTTGATTTTGAAAAGTTAATATTGTTTGATTTACTTTCATCTAAGAGACAATCATTGTCGGATTCGTTGAAGTCCTTGTTGGATGTAGCAGATTGAAGACTGTTGCATTCTTCTACGTTTTTTGGCGTTTCAACTTGTTGTAGACGGATGAGCGAGCTGTATACACCATCTTCTTCTTGCATTAACTTCTCATGAGAACCGATTTCCACGATATTGCCATCTTTCACCACCGCAATAATGTTGGCACCTTTAATAGTCGACAAGCGGTGTGCTATGACAATGGTTGTTCTTCCCATGACTACGTTGTCTATTGCTTCTTGGACAGCCCTTTCCGATTCTGTATCCAATGCACTGGTTGCCTCATCTAGAAGGAGGATTCGAGGTTTCCTAATTATCGCTCGAGCGATAGCTATCCTCTGCTTTTGACCTCCAGACAATTGAACACCTCTTTCACCAACCTATGCCAATGTTAACATAATTGAGTACTTAATTAAAAATTACATATTTAATGTCGTTTTAAAAATTTTTAAGGATAACTGTTAGAGGAACTAGATGAACCAGAACGAACACTAACCTGAGTTTCATACCCTTGAGGCAATTCGGTGATGAAATTATGAGCATCAGAAGCTTTAGAACTCTCGATAATTTCTTCCATTGTAGCGTCCTCCTTGCCAAGTAGTATGTTTTCTTTAATCGTAGTCGATAACAATGAAGGCTCTTGACTAACCAATGCCATTTGTGACCTTAACCACTTAACTTGCAACTTATCAATGGCAACTCCATCTAGAAGAATCTCCCCTTCAAGTGGATCGTAGAATCGTTGAAGTAACGATAAGATTGTGGATTTACCGGAGCCACTAGGCCCCACTAACGCCACAGTTTTTCCCTCTGGGATGGTCAGGCTAAAATTGTTCAAGACCAAACTTTCAGGTCTTGTCGGATATGAAAAACACACCTGGTTAAACTCAACTTCGGCA